>PVJS01063410.1:0-10491 GCA_004027185.1 Glis glis | reverse complement strand
GCGCGGAGGTAGAACGCCTCTGCGTTCAATCCCCGGTACCGCAAAAAAAAAAAAAAAGTAAATTAGACTCCACAACTTAGACCATATTTTTTAAAAAATACTTTTTAAAATAGGGCTGGAGCCGGACGTGGTGGTGCACACTTGTAATCCCAGTTCTTAGGAGGCTGAGACAGGAGGACCGCAGGTTCAGGGCCAGCCTCAGCTACTTAGTGAGGCCCTCCACAACTTAGTGCAAGCCTGTTTCAAAATAAAGAATAAAAAATAGGGTTGGGGGTGTAGCTCGGAGGTAGAATGCCCCAGGGTTCAATCTCCAGTACCACAAAAAAAAAAAAAAAATAGGTCTGAAGGTATAGCTCAGAGGTAGAATGCCCCTGGGTTCCATCCCCAATACCACACACACACACACATACACACACGCACGCGCGTACACACACACACTCTTAAGATAATGCAATAAAAGTGTTAGTCACCAAGGATCTCCATCCACCTGGCAAAACTCAAGGGTCATCTCAGTTTTCATGTTACACTCCTAGCAACTGACAAAAGAGTTGATCACTCTAGCTCACAAAAAAACTTCCTTCAAGTTCTCCTACTATTTCAGCCTCCTTTGCTGGCTTCTCCCGGTCCTCCATTGTGTGTGATCACAAGGTTCCAGCACCTCTATTGCACCAGGAACAGGACTGGCCTCTCTTGTGAACTCTGTGGACACACCTTTCTAGTCCACAATTACACTTAACAGTCTAAGCGGTATCTCCATTCTCTCCCCAAAATGCTGCTCCCACAGACTCCCCCTTCTCAATAAAGGACAGCAAGATTCTCTCAGATGTTCAAGCCAAAAGACTCCTCAGTTTTTCTCTCGCTGGTATGGTTTGAATGTCCCTCCAAAACTCATGTTGAAATTTAATTCACATTGTAACAGTATTAAGAGGTAAGACCTTAGCCTGGCATGACAGTATCAAAAGGTAAGACCTTAGCCTGGCATGGTGGCGCATGCTTGTAATCCCAGTACGTGGGAGGCGGAGACCGGAGGATCCGGGTTCGAGGCCAGCCTCAGCTACTTAGTGAGGCCCTCCGCAACCTCGTGAGACCGGGTTTCAAAATAAAGTATAAAAATTAGGGCCGGGGGTGTAGCTCAGAGGTAGAACCCCCCTGGGTTCAATCCCTGGTACCGCCAAAAAAAAAAAAAATTAAAAAAAAAAGAGGTAAGACCTTTAATAAGTGAGCAGGCCATGAAGGGTCTTCCCTCATGGGTGGGATTAAAAACTAAATTAAACTTGCATTAAAAAGATGCAAGTTTGGCCCCGCCTGCACTCCCTTTCACCCTCTCTCTGGCCCTCTCACCTTTCACCATGGGATGATGCAGCAAAAAGGCCCTCGCCAGATGCCTGCACCTTGATATTGGACTTCTACCCTCCAGAACTGAGTCAAAAAAATTCTGTTCATTTCACATGACCTGATTTCAGGTATTGTTACAGCAGCACCAAACAGATCAAGACACTCACCTACTCTACCTTTTTGCTGTTCCTTCAAATGTACATCCAGAATCTGACCAGTTCTTGACATCTCCGCTGTTACCATCCTCATCCACACTCCCACCATCTCTTACCAGGACTCCTTTGCTACTCCTTCAACATCTAGTGAAGGTCCTTCCACACCCACCCCTGCCCCAAAGGCAGCCAGAGCAGCTCACTCCTCCACTCAAATGCCCCCTTGCAGCTGTCCATCCTGCTCAGAGTTAGGGTAAGGTTTCACAGGATCTGCGCCTTGCAACCCCACTCCATCCTCCATATCACAACCTGCCACAGCACCCTGGCTTCCTCCAAGAAACAACAGGGGCTCTTGGGCAGGTGACTTCATCTCTCTGGCCTGCCTGTGAAAACAGATTAAGGTGCTCAGAATATACCCATCACAGAGAAAGCATTCCTGAAAGATGGCAGGGCCTCTGCTCCACCTGAAAATATCAAGCTACTTATTCAAGGTTTTCTCTGCAGCTAACACATGCAGCATTTCTTACTAATAATTTTGGATATTATACAAAAGAAAAGAAAGTAAAACACATAAGCAATATTCTAGGAAGAAACAAAAATGATAACCTACAGAAGGGCCATTTGCCCTTCTGGAACAATACATTCTGGAACAATCCACACATGTTCTAGAACATCTACAACTAAACATTTGGATATTGATCTTAAAATCCATGCCAAAAAGTTCTACCTCTGTTGTGCCATGGATATTAGTGTGCATTGACTAACTGCTCATAAATTAAAACAAATCAGTATAAGGCAATTCTCCTTAAAATAACTAAAGCAATTATGGTCTACTAAATGAAATCTTTGTCACAAATCTCTGTAATGACAAATCATCACAGAATATAGTCCCAAACTAGAGAGAGAATATTCTGTTTTTACACATTTCACCCTAAGAAACAAGGCAAGGTGGATGGATTTGGTTAACATCCGCCAGCTCATTGGCCCTTGAATCTCCCATGGTGAGCAGAGCGGGCCCTGCCTTCCTTCAGGCAGAGAGAAAGAGCTAGCAAGCTCTTCCCTTCCTTCCATGCCCTCCTGTGTCCCCCAGCACTGGAAAACAGAAAAGCATGGGAGTCACAGAGCTGTACCTTACTTTCCAGGAAAGGGGAGCCCCCTGCCCCTCACTGGAGGCCCTCAAAAGACAGAGTTCTCTGCCCAGCAAATGTCATCTATTCTTTAAAGTCCTGCTCAAATGGCACCAGTAAAGTCTTCCCACCCCAGCGTCCAGGATCTCTGTGCAGCAAGACAACACTGCTCCACCCACACCCGAGACACGATGTAAACAGGTGGCGCCAAACTGACCCACACACCTTGGCCCCCAAGATCTGAGCTGGAGAGGAGGGGCCTCCCCAAATTTCAACCTAACATGCATAAAGATGACTAACAAGTCCAAAAGAAAGGACTACATGCCTTGAGGAAGGAAGCTCATCTTGAACTTGGGAGAAAATCAGTCACTACATACATCAGCATAACAAAACAAGACAGCAGAGCGGGCAAAGGGTGGGCCCTACATTCAAACAGGGAGTTTGTAACCCTGCCTCAGAGCTCTCCCACAGTTACTGCTGCCCTCACACTCCCATGTACAAACAATAAATGCCAGCTGGGCATGTGGCGCACGCTTGTAATCCCAGTACTTGGGAGGCTGAGACCAGAGGATCCAGGTTCGTGGCCAGCCTCAGCTACTTAGTGAGACCCTTGGCAACTTAGTGAGACCCTGTTTCTAAATAAAGAATAAAAAAAGCTGGGTGTGGTGGTGCACGCTTGTAATCCCAGTACTTGGGAGGCTGAGATAAGAGGATCCGGGTTCGCGGCCAGCCTCAGCTACTTAGTGAGGCCCTCCACAACTTAGTGAGACCCTGTTTCAAAATAAAGAATAAAATAATAGGGCTGGGGGTGTAGCTCAGAGGTAGAATGCCTTGGGTTCAATCCCCAGTACCGCAAAAAAAAAGTGAAAATTAAAGAATAAAAAAACAGGCCCGGGGGTGTAGCTCGGAGGTAGAAGGCCCCTGGGTTCAATCCCCAGTACCACAAAAAAAAAAAAAAAAAACAATAAATGCCAAGCAGGAGAGAGCCTGACAGTCTCTCCAAAAGACATGTCCATCAGTGGCCAGCTTTCCTGAGACAAGAACCATGCTGACTCCCCACAGTAGCCCCAGCAGAAACTTCCTCTTGGCTGTTGCCACAGAGGGGGTGGGGGCACAGGGCTCAGGAGAGGCCAGAAGCCCACCTGCTACAGTTACACTTACAAATCATGTAACTAAAATAAGAAATAAAAGAAAATGGAAATGTGAAGAAGCATGAAGGAGAAGCCCACCTGTGCTGACCACACTATTATGCCCTGCTTTGCACGACCAGAGAGGACAAAGAAATGGGGATAGGAACTACAGGAAAAGATAATAAAATATGTAGTCTGATTTATACTCCTTGCTGAATGCTTCGAACTTCCCCTGACCAAGCTCTGCAAGGCAAGGCCCAGCAACCCAAGCTGCAGCACCACATATTACAAAAGGGCTTTACTAAGGAACCTTGCCTCCTCTTTCCATACTGGTTGGCATCTAACATAGCTCATGGACAGGAAGCTTGACTCTTAATTGCTTCTCTGACTCTTGAAGACATTTTATACTTTTGCTACTTTGTGACCCAAAGGATACCTCAGGTTACCTCTGACCATCCTCATCATCATCATCCTCCTCCTCCTCCTCCTCCTTCTCTGTGAAATGGAGAACCCCATCTGACAGTAGTTGAAAGGACTCAGTAAGAAACTCCACACAAATCACTTCCTAAAGTACTTGACTTGTAATAAACACTGAAAAAACACTATTAGTTATTACGCCCCTATGTCCCAACCAGAGCCCTTCTAAATTGATGCCAGTGCAACCTTGTCAACAAAGTCTCCAAGGGTCAATGCTCAGTCGCACAGACTTTCTTCATCTACCAATGGCCACACGAGCAGAAGCCAGGGCTGCTGTCCCATCATCACGTTTCCTCTGGGACTGCCATTCAACATGGCCACCAAAAAAGTCACTGGTAGAAAGTCCCATACCTGCTGGGCATGGTGGCACACACCTGTAATCCCAGTACTTGGGAGGCTGACAGGAGGATCGCAGGTTCGAGGCCAGCCTCAGCAACTTATCAAACCCTCAGCTCTTCCCCATGTCCATCACTACCTCCTCCACCACCTTCTGGGGCCCCCGGAGCTGGTTCCAGGTGTGCTTCTGCAGTACCAGCTGCTACCTCTGAGCACTGTCATTTCACCCAGCTTTCTCAACCTCAGGATGTCTCTGCATCACCCTGTCCCTTTGGCATCATGTGCTGAAGGTGTTAAGGGGGTATAGTCTTTCCCCAGTATCTGAAGGGGGAGGTGGAGACAGGAGGATTGCAGGTTTGTGGCCAGACTCAGCAACTTAGTGAAGCCCTGTTTCAAAATTTAAAAAAAAGTAAAATAGGGCTGGGGTTGTAGCTCAAAAGTAGACTGCCCCTGGGTTCAATCCCCAGTACCATAAACTGACTAAATAAATAAATAAAGCGAGCAAGCAGGGCTGGGACTGTGGCTCAGAAGTAGAATGTCCCTGGGTTCAATCCCCAATACCAAAAATAAATTAAAAAATTAAAAAGAGCCAGGCCTGGTGGTGCATGCCTGTAATCCCAGTACTTGGAAAGCTGAGAAAGAAGGATCGCTTATTCAAGACCAGTCTCAGCAATGCAGCAAGAATCTCAGCAACCTAGCAAGACCCTGTTTCAAAACAAAAACTAAAGCCAGGCACGGTGGCACATGCTTGTAATCCCAGTACTTGGTAGGCTGAGACAAGAGGATCGCAGGTTCACAGCCAGCTTCAGCTACTTAGTGAGACCCTCCACAACTTAGTGAGACCCTATTTTAAAATAAAGAATAAAAATAGGGCTGGGGATGTAGCCTCGGAGGTAGAATGCCCCTGGGTTCAATCCCCAGTACCGCAAAAAAATAAAATAAATAAAAGCTGGGCGTTGTGGTGCATGCCTGTGATCCCAGTACTTGGTAGGCTAAGACAGGAGGATTGCAGGTTCGCAGCCAGCCTCAGAAACCTCATGAGGCCCTCCAAAACCTAGGGAGACCCTGTTTCCAAATAAAAAATAAAATAGGGCTGGGGTGTAGCTCAGAGGTAGAATGCCCCTGGGTTCAAAAAAAATTAAAAAATAAAAAAGGACTGGGAGTATAGATAGGAGATAGAGTGCCTTTGGGTTCTATCCCCAGTACCACACACACACACGCACAAAAAAAAAAGTAAAAAGTGTTGGCAGTGCAGCTCAGTGGTAGAGCACTTGCCCAGCACAGGCAAAGGTCAGCACTGAAAAAAAAAAACAACTTAACTGCAAAAGTATTTTAAAAAATAAAGACATAGAAATCAAACCTGATATTAAAAGACAGAGATTAAAAGACATCTATCAAGAGCAATGAATAGTCAGGCATTGTGGCACATACCTGTAATCCTAGCACTTGGAAGGCTAAGGCAAGAGGATCATAGGTTTGAGGCCAGCCTCAGCAATTTAGTGAGACCCTGTTTCAAAACAAAAAATAAAAAGGGCTGGGAGGCCGGGCATGGCGGTGCACGCTTGTAATCCCAGTACTTGGGAGGCTGAGACAGGAGGATCTGGGTTCACGGCCAGCCTCAGCTACTTAGTGAGGCCCTCCACAACTTAGTGAGACCCTGTTTCAAAATAAAAAATAAAATAGGGCTGGGGGTGTAGCTCAGAGGTAGAATGCCCCTGGGTTTAATACCCAGTACACCCTCCCTCTGCCAAAAAAGAAAAAACACAAAAATACAAAATAAATATGGTAGTATGCTAAACACTGGTACTTGTTCCTATCATTAAGTTAGTCCTCATGGCCAGTCTTGTTTCATCTGTATCTGTATCAGTTGCCACCTTACCCACAATTTATTCTCATACATATTTCATCTGTGAATACTTCAGCAAGTTTAAGTATTTCTCAGTCAATAAATACCCAGTCAGTGTTCAGTTCTTATTTCAGTCAAAATAGGGATAAGCTGCCGGGCATGGTGGCACATGCTTGTAATCTCAGTTGCTGAGGCTGGCTGTGAACCTGTGATCCTCCTGTCTCAACCTCCCAAGTACTGAGATTACAAGCGTGCACCATCACACCCACCTTTTTTTTTTTTTTGGGTACTAGGGATTGAACCCAGAGATATTCTACCTCTGAGTTATACCCCCAGCCCTGTTTTATTTTTATTTTGAAACAGGGTCTAAGTTGCTGAGGGCCCCGCTAAGTTGCTGAGGCTGGTTGCGAACCTGGGATCCTCCTGTCTTGGCCTCCCAAATACTAGGATTAGAGGGGTGCCGCCACATCTGGCTCCTAGCCAAAATTATTCTTCAAGTGTGGTGGTAGAATAAATAGACTTTCAGACATAAAAGCACCCAAAATTTGCCTCCTCCTGTTCCATTCTTGAGAAGCTACTAGAGAATACATTCCACTACCAAGAGGGAATAAACAGAGCAAACACCTAAAATTCCCTGGGACCATGCTATGTACCAGTCCAAGAGAATGTTCACTATGACTTGAGGCAGGATGAACATAAAAGAGAGTATGAGAGAATTAAAGTCTTCATCTACTAGAGTAAGTCCATAATCCTTAAAATTGGTGAATAAAGCTGGGCATGGTGGCACACGCTTGTAATCTCAGTATTTGAGGCTGAGACAGGAGGATCACAGGTTCACAGCCAGCCAACAACTTAGTGAGACCCTGTTTAAAATAAAAAATTAAGCCGGGCATGGTGGCGCACGCTTGTAACCCCAGTACTTGGGAGGCTGAGACCCCAGTACTTAGTGAGACCCGGTTTCAAAATAATAAAAAAATAGGACTGGGGTGTAGCTTGGAGGTAGAATGCCCCTGGGTTCAATCTCAGTACCACAAAAAAAAGATGAAGTAAATAAATGCTAAAGAGTTGTAAACCCTACTGCCTCTCTAGAAAGGCAGGAAAGAGCTTTTGTGTGTGTATATGTGGTACTGGAGATTGAACCCAGGGTTGTTCTACCTCTGAGCTATACCCCTAGCCTTATTTTATTTTTTATTTTGAAACAGGGTTTCCAATTGTAGCCCCAGTATTTGAGAGGCTGAGACAGGAAGATCGCAGGTTCACGGCCAGCCTCTCCTACTTAGTAAGGCCCTCTGCAACTTAGTGAGACCCTTTTTCAAAATAAAGAATAAACCGGGCATGGTGGCGCACGCTTGTAATACCAGTACTTGGGAGGCTGAGACCAGAGAATCCGGGTTCGCATCCAGCCTCAGCTACTTAGTGAGGCCCTCCGCAACTTAGCATGACCCTGCTTCAAAATAAAGAATAAAAGTAGGGCTGAGGGTGTAGCTCAGAGGTACAGTGCCCCTGGGTTCAATCCCTGGTACCGTAAAAAAAAAAAAGGATAAAAAATAGGACTGGGGGTATAGCTCGGAGGTAGACTGCCCCTGGGTTCAATCCCCAGTACCGCAAAAAAAGAAACGGTAGTTGGGCGTGGTGGCGCACGCTTGTAATCCCAGTACTTTGGGAGGCGGAGACCGGAGGATCCGGGTTTCAAGGCCAGCCTCAGCTCTATCGCTCTCGCTTGCTCGCTCGCTCGCTCGCGCTCTCTCTCTCTCTCTCCCCCTCTCCCCTTAGTGAGGCCCTCCGCAACTTCGTGAGACCCGGTTTCAAAATAAAGTATACAAAATAGGGCCGGGGGTGTAGCACAGAGGTAGAACGCCCCTGCGTTCAATCCCTGGTACCGCAAAAAAAATAAAAAAGAAAAAAACAGGGTCTCACTAAGTTACGGAGGGCCTTGCTAAGTTGCTGAGGCTGGCTGCGAACCTGCGATCCTCCTGCCTCAGCCTCCCAAATACTGGAATTACAGACTTGTGCCACCGCAACTGGCAAAAGGGCTTTTTTATATTTTAAATGTCTTCTAGCACTAATTGACCTTTTTTTTATATACTGGGGATGGAACCCAGGGGCAATCTACCTCTGAGCTATATCTCAGCCCTTTTTACTTTATTTTGAGTTGCTGAAGCACTCAGCACCACCATGCCCAGCTTGCCTTTATAAATTATGTGAATGCATATACATTATTTTAAAAAACAATTAGATTAAAGGAAGGTGGGCATGGTGGTGCCCAGCTGTTTTTTTTTCCCCTTGACCTACAAAGTCAACACATTTTCACACTAAGAAGAACTATGAAAAGCCGGGCATAGTGGCACACGCCTGTAATCCCAGTACTTGGGAGGCTAAGACAGGAGGATCGCCAAGTTTGCCGCCAGCCTCAGTAACTCAGGAAGGCCCTGCACAACTTAGTGAGACCTATTTTAAAAATAAAATATAAAATAGGGCTGGGGGTATAGTTTGGAGGTAGAATGGCCCTAGGTTCAATCCCCAGCACCACAAAATATATATATATAGTTAGATAAGTCTGAAGTGTCAGCTTTGCTGGTTTAATCTTTGGGCAATTAGTGAACCCTCACCCAGTAACCATTTCCCAGATTTAATGGCCACAATGATCCTATGCTATCTGTCCACTTCCAGGGAGCCACCTGGAAGTACTGCACTAAAGACAGGGGATACCGCATCCTATTACGGACTTCCATAATGTTTAGAATTATAAATCTAAAAAGAGAGCTTCTATTAACCTATTAACCTAAAATGACCATCACAGATATGTGTTTAGCGAGCATGGACTCTGTGGGCTGATTACCTGCATCTTCATCTTCTTGGCCACAGACTCCGCAATCCTGAGCCTCACTGTCTGTTTCCTCAACTGCAAATAGGGATTTAACAGAACCTACCTCATAAAATTGTCGTCAAGCTTATATGGGTAAATTCACTGGACACACTATGGCCGGGCTGGGCCTGTCAGGGCTCAATAAACACAGGCTGTCATTATCACTGGCTCTGTCAAGCCTTCTATTTGAGACTGTGGAATCAGAAATATCCGGGACCATTCGCTACTCCATCACATACTAAACACATAGTACATGCCTAACACTGAAAAAGTGCTAGGCCTACAACTGACTATGCATAGGTATTTAACCTCTGCTAAGTCTTACTGTCCTCATCTGCTAAATAGGAAATAACAGTACCTGCTGCACAGGGCAGAGAAAACTAAATGAACTTCTCTAAAGAGCTCGAACAGTGCCTGAGACACAGCAGGTGCTCAACAAATGATATCACTAATAACTACACATCTCTCCTACAAGCCTGCAAGTGCCGTGGAATGTCCTAATGTATCTTTTTTGTTCCCAGTGCCTAACTCAGTCCTTGAATATTGATGGTACTCAACAAATACTCCTTGCATTTAATTAAAGAACTCCCCTGCACCTTCCCAGTTTTCCTACATCAACAAACCCCAAAAATGCAAGAAAGAAAGGGAGGGAGAGAGGAAGGGGAAAAAAGACAGGCAGGCAGGCAACGACTATACGTTACCTACGGTAAAGTACCCTGTTAAGCCTATGCACCAGGAGATCGTACCAGTTCCTCACTCCACCTTCACTTTCCGAGTCTAGAAGACCCAACAGCTACTACTCCCGTGGCTAATCTCAGAGAAGAATTGCTCGGTTATCACTTTCCTCAAACCTGCCCCTCACTTCAGCCCTAGCAGCACATTACTTCTGCATGCCACGGGCGCCCGCCTCCTGCTCGCTTTCCCAACGGGGGAGGCCAGGGGTCCGCCTCGGGGAGTGCAACCTCGGCGCCGCCATACACCAGGAAACAAACTCTACTCGAGAAGGAGCGAGGGGAAGGCTACTACCCCGAACAAAAGAACGCGAACTGCCGTTCCCGAGCCCTCGGAGCTGTCTGCGGAGAGGTAAACTTGAGTCCGAAAGCGCCCCTCGCGCGAGCACCAGGCGGCAGCCGCCGGCCGCAGCGCTTTGTCCGCCGAGCGGCGCGCCGGGACCGGCCAACTTTTCCTTAAAGATGGTGCCACGCTCTCGCACCGAGTGAAA
>PVJS01063409.1:0-10491 GCA_004027185.1 Glis glis | reverse complement strand
CGCGCTACGCCCCCAGCCCTATTTTTTATACTTTATTTTGAAACCGGGTCTCACGAAGTTGCGGAGGGCCTCACTAAGGAGAGAGAGAGAGAGACAGGGAGAGAGAGAGCTAGAGAGCTGAGGCTGGCCTTGAACCCGGATCCTCCGGTCTCCGCCTCCCAAAGTACTGGGATTACAAGCATGCGCCACCACGCCCGGCTGGAAGTTACTTTTAATAGCTAGAGGACAACCGGGTGTGGTGGCGTGTGCTTGTAATCCCTGTACTTGGGAGGCTGAGACAGAGGATCACAGGTTTGTGGCCAGCCTCAGCTACTTAGGCCATGCACAACTTAGTAAGATCCTGTTTCAAAATAAAGAATAAAAAAATACGCTTCGGGGTGTAGCTGGGAAGTAGAATGCCCTTAGGATCAATCCCCAGTACTGCCAAAAAAAAAAAAAAAAAAAACCGCTAGGGAACAGAATCACACTCTTATGTCTGTATACCATGTACACACACATACCAGTATACTTGTCATTTGTCATCTTAAGGAAGAGTCACTTCACACTCTTGATCTCAGGCTACTTTGAATTAAATGTCCTGTACCTAAGAGAACAATGAATGCAAGCAAAGGAATATTCCGTTAATATTTGGACAATTGAGATTCCCAGGTCAAAACTATAACAAAGTATACGTGGTTGAAATAGCATATGGAAGTACTTGCACAGTGGCACACACCTGTAATCCCAGTACTTGGGAGGCTGAAGTTCACAGGTTTTTGGCTGGCATGTGGTAATGTAGTGAGAACCCTGAAAATAGGGCTGGTGGTGTAGCTTAGAGGTAAAACAACCCTTGGTTTTGATCCCTAGTGCCATACCCACACAAAAGGGCATGGATTAGATGTGTATAGTTGCTATGACATTACTGATCCTTAGGCTAGCTGTGAACCTGTGATCCTCCTGTCTCAGCCTCCCAAGTTACTGGGATTACAAGCGTGTGCCTTTTTTTATTTTTGAAACAGGGTCTTGCTAGGTTCGTGAGAGTCTCCCTACTTGCTGAGGCTGACCTCAAACCTGTGATCCTCCTTTCTCAACATGATGCATTTGTTTTAACATCCTGTATAAAATTCAGAGCAAAAGTTTTCAAAATGCCATGACATCTAAGAGAATAGCTCAGAAACTTACTTGGAAAGCAGGAGAGAAGTGATTTAAAAATCATTTGAAACATTTTCTGGTACTGCATGATTTCTTACTCAGAAGCTACTCTTTGGCACCCACTCATGTAGGGTATTTTGTAGTTTGTCACCAGCTAACTGAAAGCTGTCAGGTTGGAGAAGATGAAATATTTAGAATGTTTCAATAAATGGCACCCATTGGATTTCAACCATCTATGAACTGCCAAGAATTTAAGGTTAGTACCAGTCAGTTGTGTTGTAGTGTCAATTTCAAAGAGAACCAGGTATAGTAGAAAAGTAAAACAATACAAGTAGAAACAATGATTATTGGTGAGTTGGAAGTGAATTAACTGCAGTCAAATGGAAATTGGAATAGAAATGTAACTGACATGTTGAGCCATCACGTAAAAAGTAAGGGAACGGGACTGAAGACTACCAAACAAATGATGTGTTTTGAAGAGAAATAGATGCATAATGACATTAATTTAAAAGTGTACATGGTTCTGGGAATGTGTGACTAGTCTGATAGCAGTGACCATTGGTTCACTTGATTTTGATTTCAGGACAGAATCAGGAGTCAGTAAATAAGGTGGTCTAGAAAACAGAAGGACTTAGCCACATACAGTTGACTTTTATTTAGTAGAAAATTTCAGCTACCTTGATGTCAAGTGTGGTTTGAATTTTTGGACCTAGTTCAAATCAGTTCAAGAATATACATTTTTAATTTGATTTAGAGCCATATCTTTGTAAGCTATATACCTTACCAAGAACTGGAATATACTATGGTGTTTATTCTCCCTAATAACACTTATGCAAATATTGGAAGGACATTGGAACAAGTGAAAACATGGCCAGTTAAACAGGAGCAAAAGGTGACATATGCTTGACCAAGATCATAGTTCTTTACGTGCTAATAGAGGAGACTAAATCCAGATTAGGAAGTTTCAAGTTTGAAATTTCACAATTGTATAAGTCATAAGCTAGGTGTAGCCCAATTGTAGAGTGCTTGCCTGGCATATTTGTTTTCATTTGTAACTAAAAAGCAGGACATTTTCAGATACTGGAGTACATGTCCTATTGTAGTCTAGGCATGAGGATCTATCTTCCCACTGCTTTCAATTAGAACCACCACAAGCTGGTACTTGAAAGGTTGAGACAGAAGAATCATGGGTTTGAGGCTATTCCCTGTTTCAGAATAAAAAGTAAAATAGGGATGGGGGTATAGAATAGTATGATGTGTATGCCAATGATAAAGAAATTAGAAGTTCAAGTCCAAGATGAATGGAGATAAAGCATGTTGCTCTCATTTCCACTCTTGGTCATGTCCGTTTTCTTGATTTAAAAGTGCTTGCTTGGCACACACAATTACTTGAGTCTGGTCTCCAGCCCTATCTCCCCCCCCCCATACACACAATTTTTTCCTCAAGTGGCACATTAGAATGTTGAAGCCAGACGTGGTGGTGCACACTTAAAATCTTAGTACTTGGGATGTTAGTACAGGAGGATCGCAGGTTTGGGACCAGCCTCACAATCTTAGGTCTTCCTTTAACTTGGTCCCTATTTCAAAATTAAATACAATATGGCTATGGGTGTAGCTCTGAGGTAGAATGCCCCTGGGTTTAATCCTCAGCACACCAAAAAAAAAAAAAGTTAATGGAAATTGGAAGTCCTGAGGATCTAATGCAAATATTTGCTTATGCAAAAACACCTTCAGGTATTCAACAAAACTAGGAAGCTTGTAATTAGGATAATTAGATGTGCATTTAAGGTTACCTAGGGAGCTTTTAAAATCCTGGCATGCACTCTAGACCATTTAATTGTCTACAATTGGGGAACCCCCACCACCACCGAGTCTGTGAGAAAGGGTGTAGGTGGAACTTGGAGATGTTCTACCTCTCAGCTATACCCCCAGTTGCTGTAATCCCAGTCCTATTTTATTTTGAAACTTGGTCTCACTAAGTTGCAGAGGGCCTCATTATGTTGCTGAGGCCAGCCTCGAACCTGTGATCCTATCTCAGCCTCCCAAGTACTGGAATTACCATACTCCAACTGTGACTCATTTTTAAAGTTGCTGTAATTCATACTTGCTGCCAAGGTTAGGGAACCACTCCACCAAGAGGCAAAGACTTCCCTTTGTTAGAGAAGGGAGTAAGGTGAAGGTGGGTTAGGAATCAGAACATAAGGCCTTAAGAGCATGTCTTTCAAGAGAAGGTGCCTGGGCAATAAAAAGATTCTTAGGCATGTTCTGTGTGCAGTGCATGCAGTAGTAGAAAGGTTAATATGTTTCATGAAAGACTTAAGGGTGAGACTAACTGCATTGAACTCTGTACCAAAACAAAGCAACTTGGGACACTAAGGTGAGGATGCAAGAGGAAAGGCAAAAATCATTGTTCTCTGAGATAGAAGCACCACATGTTAAAGAAAGCCAAAAGTGCTTTGCCTGACACTTCCAGTAAAACTGATGGTGGGAATGTTATATAATGCATTCGATTTTATTTTAAAATTTAGCCACATGAGGCTACTGTATACTGGTAACTAACTCAAATGAAGTGTGATACCTTCCACTTACTGTATGTCAATTTGTGGTCTGTATCAATGGGTTTCGAACCTTACAACAGGAATAATGTATTTGAACGCACATCATGAGTCCAGGAAAAGGATTACTTCCAAACTACAGTTAACCCAAGACTTTAACACCTCTCAACAGGAAACATCCACATGTCATGTTTCCATCCTATCACTGAGAACTAGAGTGGTCCATAGACCTAATAGTTTCAAAAGCTAAGATTATACCATTGCATTCAACTTGCTTAGGCTTTTATAGACACAGCAAGGATAATCCTGTTCTTCCTATAGCTTTTGCTGGAGCACCCAGAACACTTAATTCATTTTCTTTTTTTGTAGTACTGAGGATTAAACCGGGGCATTCTAACTCGGTGCTATCCCCCCAGGCTGATTTTTTTATTCTTTATTGTGAAAGAGTCACTAAGTTGCAGAGGACCTCACTAAGTAGCTGAGGCTGGCAGGGAACTGTGATCCTCCTGTCCCTGCCTCCCAAGTACTGGTGTTACAAGTGTGCACCGCCACGCCCAGCCAGAATAATTATTTCAAATCATTTCTCCTAGTTCAGACAAGGCACTTTACAAATACCTGGCAAAAATCACTGAGTTTCATGGTTTCTGCCTTGCTCTTGGGTGCATGTTTGACTCTTAAGCTCTTGGCAGTGTCAAAGAGTATTGTAAAAAGACATAATTCCCAGAAGGATTTACTAATGTAATAAGGGGAGTTCAGTAAGTCAGATTAAACCACCTTGTAGAACCACATAAGCCATAATAGTTTATATATATTTGGAGCATACGCCCTCTTCTCCAAAACCTGGCAGACCCAAGAATCCACTTGTTAAATTTAATGACTCAGAAGCCGGGCGTGGTGGCGCACGCTTGTAATCCCAGTACTTGGGAGGCTGAGACAGGAGGATCCCAGGTTTGCAGCCAGCCTCAGGTACTTAGCTTGTCCCTGAAATGAGCTTCAGTGTGCTTTTCATTCCCTCACCTGGGAATACAATCTTTCCAACAACGGAATGGCCCTGTTGCCCCTCTGATAGCATATGCATCGGGGCACATGGCAGCACTCCTCAGTCATGGTTATGCTGCCTTGTCCTCTTAAGGACCCCCCCTTTTTTTTTGCGGTACCAGGGATTGAACCCAGGGGCGATCTACCTCCGAGCTACACCCCCGGCCCTAATTTTTATCCTAGATTTTGAAACCGGGTCTCATGAAGTTGCGGAGGGCCTCGCTAGGTAGCTGAGGCTGACTGCGATCTGATCCTCCGGTCTCCGCCTCCCAAGTACTGGGTTTACAAGCATTTGCCACCAGCCTGGCTCTTAAGTACCCTTCTGAATGTAAATATCTTTCCTCCAAATCAACTCAGCAGAATCCCTCACTTTCCTGAGGGGTCTGCAATCTTCATAGAAATGACGAAGGCTCATTTCTTTAGAAATCTACAGGTCTTAGGAAGCATCATCCCAACTTTTTAAAACTTTCCTACACAGCAACATCTCTAAATTCATTTTTCATTTTTGCCTTCTTCCATTGCCTTTTGGATTTAACTCTTAAATTGGTGGTTCCATAGCCTTCCTCCTTTGTTTTTGCAACTTTATGGCAATTCTCAATTCTCTTTAGCAACATTTGCACTTAGCTTCAGAATATCCCAGGTGCAATTCACTTGAAAAAATGGGCACACAATTTAGCTCCTAATGTGCTACACAAGACTAACGGCTGACATCAGCACAATGAATATTTATGAATCTCACTCATATGGATGCACGGTTATAATAAGGATGATCTATCCCATTTTTTTTTTTTTTTTTTGTGGAACCGGGGATTGAACGCGGGGGCGTTCTACCTCCGTGCTATGCCCCCGGCCCTATTTTTTATACTTTATTTTGAAACCGGGTCTCACAAAGTTGCGGAGGGCCTTACTTAGAGAGGGGGAGAGACAGAGAGCTGAGGCTGGCCGCGAACCCGCATCCTCCGGTCTCCACCTCCCAAAGTACTGGGATTACAAGCGTGCGCCACCACGCCCGGCCTTTCCCATTTTATATCTAAAATGCCTCCTAAATATGTTGAATCTTCCTGCCACAATCCTAATCATTCTGGCATATGCAATAGCCTCCTGTCTACCCACGTGCTTTGATCCCTTTCTAATCATTTGTCCGTATAGAAGCCATGTTGACCTTCTAAAACACATATTCATGGCAGTTCTTGGGTGAAGACCATTCAGCCTATCAACCCCTCTTGTTCCCATCACATTGTACTTCTCTTTGTTCCTCAATCCCCAAGCTCCTCCTCCCATGTTTGCCCATTTATTAGTTCCCTAGTTAATTTCTACTCATCCTTCAGATTTTAACTCAATTGTCACTTCCTCCAGGGAGCCTCCCCCTTTCTTAACTGGTGCCAATGAACTTTAGAACCAGGAATCTCTTGATAGCTCTAATTATAGTTCAATTCATTGGAGTGAAAACTCAGCAGGGACCACATCTAATGCTGTTCATTAATATACCCTCAGTGCTTAGCAGTGTTTGAAGTGAATATATGTTGATTGAGTGAATGAGAAATGGAGAGGAAAAAAGTAGGGGAGGGTTAGCCCTGGGTGAGGCTATCTTGGAAACAGCAGAAATGGAGATCAAGAATTAAAGAACTAGCCGAGCGTGGTGGTACACGCTTGTAATCCCAGTACTTGGGAGGCGGAGACCGGAGGATCCAGGTTCGCAGTCAGCCTCAGCTACTTAGTGAGGCCCTCCGCAACTTCGTGAGACGCGGTTTCAAAATAAAGGATAAAAAATAGGGCTGGGGGTGTGGCTCGGAGGTAGAATGCCCCTGGGTTCCATCCCCAGTACCGCAAAAAAAAAAAAAAAAAAAAATTAAAGAACTGACTGCAATACACCTAGAACTATGTTGTAATGCTTTGTGCCTGGGCCAAGGGTGCATACAAATGAATCTCATTGCCTTTGCTTGGACTGTAATCGTTCACAATCTTCTCTTAATGTCAGCCTCCAATAAACCCCTCAGTCCACATCTGAAGTTATGGGTGAGAGAAAGCCATTATATATATAAAATACTGATTGCAGTTAACTTGTCATCTTTAAACCCACTTTCCCTTGCAAAGCCCACTCTTCTCTTAGTAGGCAGCTTTTTTTTGTTTGTTTGTTTGCGGTACCGGGGATTGAACCCAGGGGCGTTCTACCTCTGCGTTACATCCCCGGCCCTATTTTTTATACTTTATTTTGAAACCGGGTCTCACAAAGTTGTGGAGGGCCTCACTAAGTAGAGAGAGAGAGAAAGAGAGAGAGAGAGAGAGAACGCTGAGGCTGGCTGCGAACACGGATCCTCCGGTCTCCGCCTCCCAAAGTACTGGGATTACAAGCGTGCGCCACCACGCCCGGCTAGGCAGCTTTTTTTTTTTTTAATACCTCTCAACTGCATGTTTTAATTCTTAGAATTAAAATGGAGCCATGTGTGGTGGCCCACACCTGTAATACCAGTACTTGGGGAGGCTGAGACAGGAAGGTCACAGGTTCAAGGCCAGCCTCAGCAATTTAGTAGAGGCCCTCTGCAAATTAATGAGACCCTGTTTCAAAATAAAAAATATAACAGGGCTGGGGGTTCTACTCAGAGATAGAACACCCCTGGGTTCAATCCCCAGTACCACACACACACACACACACACACACACACACACACACAATTAAAATACAGCTGGGTATGGTGGCACACACCTATAATCCCTATATTTGGGAGGCTGAGATGGGAGGATCACAGGTTTGAGACCAGCTTCAGCAACTTAGTGAGGCCCTTTTTAAAACTAAAAAGGGCTTGGGGTGGGGTAGCTCAGAGGTAGAATGCCCCTTGGTAACACAAATTAAAATATACCTATATACTGTGAGATGGGCATATCTTAATCATATAGCTTGATGAAGATTTACAAAGTGAGCATGCCTGTTTTAAACATTCTGATCCTGGAACATTACTCCAGAAAAGTCTCCCATGCCCCCCCCCTCCCACTAGGTTACCACTTGTTATATCACCATAGATAAGTTTTGCACCTTTTTGTGCTATATACAAAATCAAAATAATTGTATTGTTGATGTTTGGACTGGCCCCGAGAAGAGAGCCTGAGAGAAAAACTTGGGTGCAGTAGGTTATATATATATGCTTTTATTAGTGCAATGTAGCTATACATCATAGATTCAAAGTGATACAACCATACATGTGCATAAGTTACTTGAGGAATGATTCCAGAAGGCAGGAGGGAAAAACGGGCAGAGGGAGACAGAGAAGAAAACTAATATTACAAGGCTACGTTACTGAGTTCGGATACATAATGCTTCCCAAAACTGACGAACAAATGGGAGGCTGAAATACTCCCCCACTGGCTCCTGCTCCCGGTTCGTTGTGGGGTGCCCCGGAGGTCAACTTCACTCAGTCCCTAGCTATTGCTGGGCTTAGTAGGCTCTAAGCATGTTGAAGGACATTTGGGTTTGCAGTTTGGCATAATTCTACTATAAACACTCATATACATGCTTGTGAGAACATATGTACACATTTCTTTGGGGTGTGTCATCAGGGTAGAATTGCTGGGTCATAGACTATGTATTTAGCTTTAACAGATAACTGGCACTTTTCTAAAGCAATTGTACTAACATGTTTTCACTAGCTTATAAATGACCATTGCAGTCTCTCCACATCCTTGCTAGCACTTGGCATTGTCGATCCTTTTATTTTTAGGTTTTTTAATGAGTGTGTAATGTTACCTCATTTTGTTTGTGTTTGCTTTTTGGTAAACTTTTATTGAAGTATAATTTCCATAAAGTGCACAAATCATGTATAAGTTGTTAGTTTTCACACACTGGACACATATACACACATGCGCAAAACAGCAAGGAAGCAAGACTTGGAACGTCACCAGCACTCCGGGAATCCACGCATGCGTTCTTTCAGTGACTGCGCCACTATCTCACGGATGTCTATTATCCTGACTCCGTAGACTTGTTCTGCCTGTTTTGAGCTTCAAATAAATGGAATATTACACTGTGTAGTCTTTTGTGCCTGGCTTCTTTGATTCAACAACGTGTGCATACAATTCGTCTGTGTTGCTGCAGGTTGTAGTTCCATTTGCTGTATATAGTATTGCATTGTGTAAATATATATGAGTCATTCTGCTAATAGGCATTTGAGCTGTTTCTAATTTTGGCTATTACGAATAAAACTGCTATGAACATTCTAGAGGTGTCTTTTGTTGAACATATGTATATATTTCTGCTAGGTGAAATGAAAATGCTAGGTGAACTAAAAATTAAATTATGACAAGTATTGTTTCTCATTTGTCATTTCTCTGCTGTTTTCTCTCTTAGCCATTACATTATTAGGTATGTGACAGTATCACATTTATTTATGTTTTTTGGGTTTTGTTTGGTACTGGAGATGGAACCCAGAGGCATTCTACCTCCAAGTTATACCCCCAACCCGATTTTACTTCTTATTTGGAAACAGGGTCTCATTAAGTTGAGAAAGGCCTTACTAAGTTACTGAGGCTGGTTTCGAACCTGTGATCCTCCTGTTTCAGACTCCCAAGTAATGGGATTACAAGCATGCGCCACCACATCCAGCTACAGTATCACATTAAAAAAAAAAAATCATGGCTGGGTGTGGTGGCGCATGCCTTTAATCCCAGTACTTGGGAGGCTGAGACAGGATGATCACAGGTTCAGAGCCAGCCTCGGAAATTTAGGGAGGCTCTCAGCAACCCAGTGAGACCCTGTTTCCAAATAAGAAATAAAATTGGACTGGGGGTATAGCTTGGAGGTAGAATGACTCTGGGTTCAATCTCCAATACAAAAAAAAAAAAAATCAGGACTTGGGCTGTAGCTAGGAGGTAGAATGCCCCTGGGTTCAATACCCAGTACCATACACACATTAAAAAAAAATCCTTTGCTTTTTAAAATTAAACATTTTGCCAGGTGTGGTGGCGCACGCTTGTAATCCAGTACTTGGGAGGCTGAGACAGGAAGATCCGGGTTCGTGGCCAGCCTCAGCTACTTAGTGAGGCCCTCTGCAACTTAGACCTGGTTTCAAAATAAAGGATAAAAATAGGGCCGGGGGTGTAGCTTAGAGGTAGAACCCCCCTGGGTTCAATCCTTAGTACTGCACAAAAAATAAATAAAAATAAACTTTTTAAGCCAGATGTGGTGTCACATGCCTGTAATCCCAGTGCTTGGGAGGCTAATACAGGATGATTGCAGGTTTGAGGACAGCCTCAGCAAGTAGTGAGATTCTCATCAACCAACGTAGCAAGACCCTGGGTTTGTGTGTGTGTGTGTGTGTGTGGTTTTGGGGATTGAACCCAGGGCATTCTACATCCGAGCTACACCCTTGGCCCTATTTTTTATTATTTATTTTGAAACAGGGTCTCACTAAGTTGCAGAGGGCCTCACTAAGTAGCTGAGGCTGGCCGTGAACTTGCAATCCTCCTGTCTCAGCCTCCCAAGTACTGGGATTACAGGTGTGTGCACCACTGTAATCCTGGCTAAGACCCTGTTTCAAAATGAAAAGTGCTGGGGTAATAATAAACTTTTTTTTTAAATTTTTTTTTTTCCGGTACCGGGGATTGAACGCAGGGGCGTTCTACCTCCGCGCTACGCCCCCGGCCCTATTTTTTATACTTTATTTTGAAACCGGGTCTCACGAAGTTGCGGAGGGCCTCACTAAGGAGAGAGAAAGAGAGAGAGAGAGAGAGAGAGAGAGAGAGACAGAGAGAGCTGAGGCTGGCCGCGAACCCGGAT
>PVJS01063408.1:0-10491 GCA_004027185.1 Glis glis | reverse complement strand
TTTATACATTCTCTTAGAATCTTTAAAAGAATTTAGACCTCAATGGTTTCTAGCTACCCTTATAGCCTTTATTGTTTCAGCAGTTATCATTATAGCTACAGCTGCTGTTACAACCATTCCTTTGGTGGATAGGATCCATAGAGCTGAAGCAGTTTAAAGTGATCTCACAAATGTCACTAATGATGTAGAAATGCAAGTGGAAATCGAGAGGAATTACAGCTAGACTACAAGCTCTGGAAGCAACTGTAGAATGGTTAGGAGAACAACAAGCTGCTATGGCTGCACAGTTACAATTGAGATGTGAATGGAAATTTACTAAACATTGTATTACTGCTCTCCCACTTAATAATTCCTATGATAATTGGCAATGGGCAAAAATACATTCGCTTGGAGTCTTCGATACATTCCTTAATGACAACATTGGGTGTTTACAAATTCATTTAGACAATCAGTTGCAGTGTATTCATAGAGTCTCTCAGTATACCTTAATATTGGAATTTTGATTATTGCTGGAGTAGGTTGTTTATTATTCCTCCTGTATATAGGGATTATCTGTGCTATAAACGTTTATGCCAGCAAGTTGATGAACAACATCAAACTCTAATTATGATGGGTCTTTTGGCAGATGCACAGTTGAATATGTTCCATGCCTCAGTACTTGATAAAAAAAAGGGGGGGAAATGTAGGGAACTGGACCCATAATGTGATTTCTGACAGTCTAGTTGCCAAACTCTGAGAACAAAGGGCTGGCCCTGAGTATAGCTAAGAATCCTGAAGGCAGGACTAAGCATAACTTGGAGTTGGAGTCCTGCCCAGGTGACTTGAGGTTCTGCCTAACAGAAGGCTGTGGTTGTAATGTCTTTATAGATTATTGTATGGAGCTTATCTTGGTCTTCTTTCTCTAAGTTATCCCCATGAAGTTACTTTTGTATTAACACATTAAAACCTCTTTGTTCTACTTGCCATATAAGTTGCTATATTCCTAATAAAAACAGAGTGACGATCAAAAAAAAATAAAGTAACAGTGGACTCACATGATATATTATTAGTCCCTTTTGGGGATCGACAGAGGATTTTTCTTTTCCCATATGGGAAAAGATGTAATTAATATTTGGAACATAGTAGGTCCTAAATATTGTGATCTGTGTTAAAAGAATGAAAATGAGATGAGAGTTTTCAGCCCTTACTGCATAAGTATGTGACTTTGAGAAGTGATTCTACCCATCTGATTCTGTAGAAGTCTGAGTAAGTTTTGCGTCCCTATTTTACACCAGGATTGATATAAGAAACACACAGACTGATCAGTCTATATGTTCCAGCCACATATTCTATTTAGTAATGGGGCAGTGATTTGGATGGATGAATGAATGAATGAAAATGGTGAAACACATGAGAGGGGCATACCTTGTGATATTATGCTTTCATTTTTTAACGTGGTTTTTGAAGTCCTCTCCCCTTCCATTTATCCAGGTTTCATAAATTCTTATTCATCCTTAAAATATTTGTTAGGCATTCCTTTCTCCCTCTATTTTCATGTGCCTTTCCATCTATTAAATAGAGACAGCAACTTAAACTAAATGACTGATATTAGCTATAACTTTTTGTGTGTATGTGGTACTGGGGATTGAACCCAGGGACATTCTACCTCCAAGCTACATCCCTAGCCCTATTTTGAAACAGGGCCTCACTAGGTTGATGAGAGTCTCACTACTTGCTGAGGCTGTCCTTGAACCTGCAATCCTCCTGTCTCAGCCTCCCAAATACTGGATTACAGGTGTGCGCCACCACACCTGGCTTGATATTAGCTATAACTTATAAAAAGAAGATATTTGTATAGCTTCTTCGAGTTATTTGGGAAAATATGTGAGTCACAAACAGGTATTATTAGAATTCTAATCACACTGATGTAGACATTAAAAGATTGAGTCTTCAGGGATAGTGCTTCAAGGGTTTAGTGCTAAAGGAAGGAGATGCATTATTACCAATAATTATATTATGATGCGAATTAACGTTCCCTATATATCTTTAAGAAAACTGAAATTTCTGCACATAGATACATAAAAATAAGCAATCAATAAAACAATTACTTATAATAAGATGGTAAAGGGCCAACTCATACAGGCCCAAATAGTAATGTAAAAGGAAATCAGAGCCAGGCGTGGTGGTGCATGCCTGCAATCCTAGTACTTGAGTGGCTGAGACGGGAGGATCACAGATTTGAGGACAGCTTCAAGCAACATTGCAAGACTTTCAGTTTCAAAACAAAAAGTAAAAAGGGCTGAGGATGTAGCTTGGAAGTAGAATGTCTGGGTTTAATCCCCAGTATCAGAAAAAAAATAGAGAATGAAATCAGTGTATAATTTTAGGCTGTCTTTGAAAGATTCAAGGTGGTAAGAAAGTGGGAGCCTAGCAATACAAGGGGGAAACTTACTGAATAGTCATGCAATGAAAAATGCAAACTAGGAAGCCTCCCTGCAGAAAATATATACATTCAATGAATGAAAAGTAATTCAGTCTTGCCATAATGAGGCCCTGGGCTAGTATTAATAGTTCTATTTGACATGAAAAATGTTGATGCTTAAGATTCCCTTTCGCATTTTACCTATCAGATCTTTGTTTTGGAGCATGCATTTATCAAAATCATTCACTAACTCCCTCTAGGGACTCACTTAATATGTTTGCCTAGTTGTTATAATTCTTTTGTACCCACAGTCTGTGAATAATGATGCTTCTTTAATCACATATTTGAGCTGCAAGTATTCTAGATCATCACCTCTATGATTATTCAGATTGTCTTAAGGAATAAAACTAAGGAATTCCTAGAGAGTTCCTTTAAGATCCAATGCAGATATCCCATAGTAAAACCAATTCAGCTGGGAATAAGAGAATATCATTCAATGGAAATTCACTTTGTAAATGATACAGAAAGTTATACATACTAAAGCCTAGTGCCATGGCACAGGTCTGTAAACCCAGTACTTGGGAGGCTGGTACTGGAGAATTATAGGTTAGAGACCAGCATGCTACAACTTAGCAACACCCTGTTTCAAAATAAAAAATAAAAAGGCTGGGAGTGTAGTGCAGAAGTAAAATGCCCCTGGTCTCAATGCCCAGTACCACATACACACAAAAAAAATTATACACACTGAGATTGATTGCTAAGAGTATGTTAACACAGTTAATATAGATTGCTCTGATTTCCTTGTGCTGGTAAAGGAACAGATTATTTTAAATGAGGATGTTTTAGGTAAGTTATAAAAACTGGTACAAAATGTTTAAAAAAGTCAATTATGCTGGGCGTGGTGGTGCACGCTTGTAATCCCAGTACTTTGGGAGGTGGAGACCGGAGGATCCCGGTTCGCGGCCAGCCTCAGCTCTCTCTCTGTCTCTCTGTCTCTCTGTCTCTCTGTCTCTCTCTCCTTAGTGAGGCCCTCCGCAACTTCGTGAGACCCGGTTTCAAAATAAAGTATAAAAAATAGGGCCGGGGGCGTAGCGCGGAGGTAGAACGCCCCTGCGTTCCATCCCCGGTACCGCAAAAAAAAAAAAAAGTCAATTATTTTGAACTTTTGACAATAAAAAAGCTCTACCTAATGTAAACTGGAAATGGGTTTTGTCACATTCTTATTCTGTGTGTCCTTGTAGATGGTAGACCTTATGGGACTTGACTCATGGAAACTGGTTTCTAATTACTCATTAGCACTAGGAACAGTTTTGTCATATTAAAATAAAAGTTCCTATGGAAGAGGTGTCCTGGCACCATAAACCAACAAACACACATTGATTTGTAGATCAAGAGATTAAGATTTCTATTCAAAATGTGCCACCCCTTCCCCCCCACCCCCACCCCCCACCCCCCCAGGCTGAGTGACTTGTCATTACATTTCTATACCTTTTCTTTTTCAATCATTTAAACAGCAAGGGAGATGGATTATATAATTGCTGCGATTCTCTTAGATCTGAAATTTTATGGATATAAATTATATCCAATTGAGTTATTTTTTAAAATTGGAAATAAAATATACATTTGTGAGAATACATTGAAAGGAAAGGAATAATTTTTTATAAAATGCAATGAATTATTTTTATTAAAAGACTGCGAATGACTTTTCTCTATGTGTGTAGATATTGATTAATTTTCATAGGTGAGATGTTTCCAAAAATCAGTCATTTGTTACAATATTAGGATTTTTGCTATATCCATTTACTGCCATTTTAAGTAAAAATTTACATTTTCTTTAAAATGTCTCACATATTGCTTAAATAAAATTAGCTATAATATCCACAAAATGAATTTAATATGCTGGTTTCATTTTTCTAATGGATATTAAATGCATGCATAAAATATTCTTTCATGGACTACTTAAGATCATGTTTTTGAGAATTGGGCTAGAATATTATTGGGAAATGAGAACTGTAAAAAGATTAAATGTTAAGGAACAAAAATGATTATAAGCTACTTAGGATGTTCAAATTCAAATAGTATTTTTAAATACAATTGGGGGAAAGCAGAAAGAAGTACATCAAAAACAGAGGGCATGGAACCTGTAGCAGAGGCTCACACCTGTAATCCCAGTACTTGGGAGGCTGAGACAGGAGGATCAGAGGTTCTAGGTCAGCCCCAGCAATTTAGTGAGGTCCTCAGTAGCTTAGAAAGACCATGTTTCAAACTAAAAAATAAAATAGGGCTGGGGGATGTAGCTCAGAGGTAGAATGCCCCTGGCTTCAATCACCAAACAAACACACAGGATATGGTACAAAAGCAGCAGAAAAATAAGTAAGTTAATCTCCATCTTTTGTCAAGATCTTGGCTAAATTTTGACAATAAAACAAAAGTGTACATGATGGGAAGAATATTAATTAGTAAAAAGTTTATAAGAAAGCAGTAATTGTGCAAGCATGAAACAAAGTGGCTCAACCTCTTCCCCAGTTATAGAAACATGGAAATACAAGAAGATGGATGTGTGGAACTAGAGGCATGAAAGAATGAAGCATCAAGGGAAAGAGGCAGCCAGGCATGGTGGCACATACCTGTGATCCCAGTACGTGGGAGGCTGAGACAGGAGAACTGTAGGTTTGAGGACAGCCTCAGCAACATATTGAGACTCTCAGCAATCTAACAAAACCCTGTTTCAAAACAACAACAGAAAAATACAAAAAGGGGGCCTGAGGGTATAATTTGTAGTTAGAATGCCTCTGGGTTCAATACCCAGTTCCAAAAGAAAAAAATAACAACAAGGAGAGGGGGGAGGGAAGAAACAAGCCACGGTGCTGACTTTGCTATGTTTTGAGTAGTAGGGTAGCAAACTTGATCAAGTAAAAGTAAAAATTAAAGAAAGGTGAGGTTTGTAGTTTGCATAAATAAGTTATTGTAAAACAAAACAACAAAAGGAAAGTAGGCCGGGCGTGGTGGCGCACGCTTGTAATCCCAGTACTTTGGGATGTGGAGACCTGAGGATCTGGGTTAGCGGCCAGCCTCGGCTCTCTCTCTCTCTCTCTCTCCCTACTTAGTGAGGCCCTCTGCAAATTCTTGAGCCCCGGTTTCAAAATAAAGTATAAAAAATAGGACCGGGGGTGTAGCGTGGAGGTAGAACGCCCCTGGGTTCAATCCCCGGTACCGCAAAAAAAAAAAAAAGGAATTAAAAAAAATAAAAGGAAAGTATGGTCCAGAAGTGTTAGGCCACTGTGGTAACACTGTGTTTCTCACTCTTCAAATAGATTTTATGAGTTTATTTAATACTTAAGTGATACTTACTGTATGTACTAAGTATTTTTAATTTTTTAATGGTGCAATGTAATTATGCATCATAAGATTCAAAGTGATATAAACATACATGCACACATACATCATTTGGTGTCTTTCTCTGGGTATACAAGCCCCTCCCGCTCCCTTTCTCCCTCCCTCCCCATACATATTAATTAGATTGGTAGTGGAGGTTACCTTATTTGAACTGTTCCCTTCCTCAATTAACTCATTTAATTCTCACCATAATCTTATTAGGTGGATATGATTGTTTTCCCAGCTTTTTCTATGTGGAAATGAGACAGGAGGGGTTGAAGGACTTGCTGCAGTATGCAGGGAGCGGGCAGGATCACCATTAGCAGATTCTTGTTGCTCTGCCCACACCAATAGTGGGCCTGATCTTTCTAAAAGAACTCCCTCCTCTTTGGGGAGTGGTTGATTCAGAAGCTCTGAAACTGAGGGCTTAAGGCCAGCAGCCAGAGGCAGACCCCTAAGGACAGGAATTGGATGCACAACGTGCATTGTATATTTAGAGCCAGTAAGTTGTGAGGGGATGATGTCTATGTCTTCCTGGAAAGAAATTCCCTTGCTCCTCCCAAAGAGTGCTTCTGAGAGACTTCTGGATATCATGAGGCATGATGGTGAATCCTGTTAACCACGTTGGTCTTTAGGCACTATATGTGTGACCTTCTGATCCTGCCAGATGCTGGAGATAAGCAAAATCAAGAGAACTGTAGAGAAAGCAGAGCTGAGCTGCTGACTGCTCCAAGCCACCCCCTCTGAACTCCCAAGAGTCAATACATTTCTGAAATACGGCAGTGTCACCTATGTGTAACCCTAGGTGCCATTCCCTTAGGAAAAACCTGAGACATTCATAGTGTCAACTTCCAGAACAGAAATTAATACATTCCTATAGTTTATATCTGCTAAAATAATTATGATTTTCATAGTGCTGCTTTAAAGAGGTGCTCCAGTAGCAGTTGCTATTTCTTTCTGAATGTTCAAGTTCTTGGGGTTTCAGAGCAGTTGGCACCTGAGCATTGAATGTTGGATAAGCTCTACAGCCTGGTGCTAGAAACTTGATTATGCTATTTATGAGTTGTGGATTTGGGGCAAGAATCCTAATCTGTAGAGCCTCAGTTTCCTTACTTGGGAAATTCGAATCTGGAAACCAACATCCCCTAGGTGTTAACCAGAAGATTGTGAATTCCAATTGATCTCATACATTTCTAGATTTTTAAACTGCCTTTTAGCTCTTATAGAAAACCACCATGTGTAGATTCGAAACTGGAAATAATTGTACTTCCTTCTTTACATAAAACAATAAAGTTAGATGAAAACCTAGAAGGGCTAACCTGAGTGTGAATGATGTCTTTGCCACGTGCTTGGATGCTTCTCGAGCTTTTAACCACATGTTCTTAGATGATATCAACTGTAAGTAGTTCCAATTTTTCTTTTCTTTTAAAGACAAAACAAAATTTTAACATGCTAAGTCAAGGAGAAGAAAAACTCCAAAAAAATCTTCTGAGAAAATAGCAATAGCAGAGGCTCTCAAACTGAATAATTGTGTGTTTGAAAATGTGTTATGGAACTCCTTTGACTGCTGTCAATTATGCCATCCTGCCACAGCAGTTTCTGTATTGACTCTGGAAATGCTTCTAGATTTTATCCTGCTAATAGAGCTACTAAAATTGAATTATTTTTCCAATAGGATTAGATTGTAGATGATTTAGTAATTAAGTAATTACATTAAAAAGTATGAGACATAATTTCATTAATCAAAGTAAAAAACTTGATAAAATGTCTTAAGTGAACATAAAGTAGATTTTCTCTTCCAGAGTAAACTAAATCTCAGTAGCTTACAAGCTTAAACATATCAGTCACTAGGGGCTTTGTGGGAAAAATCAAAGGCACATAAATCATTCATAAGAGATCCTCTGAACATCATCATTAGTTTTCTTTCTGTAACAATATAAGTCCTTTATTTTAAGTGGCAGTTAAAGGGGTATTTTCATTACACATCACATAAAAGTATATATTAGTAATGTGATATTTTTCAAAATAAACTCAAGCCTATTTTGCCTATTTCTCTTTAAGAAGGACTCAGAAAAGGTGAGTTTTAAACTAGCTTGATAAAACTCGAAGAATAAATTAGGTAAAGTTGGGCATGGTGTTTCATGCTTGTAATTCTAGTACTTGGGAGGCTGAGACAGGAGCATTGCAAGTTCAAGGTCAGCCTCAGCAACTTAGTGAGACACTATTTCTAAATAAAAACATTTTAAAAAGGGCTGGGGGTGTAGCTTAGAGGTAGAATGCCCTTGGTTCAATTCCCAGTACCAAAAAAAAAAGAGGTAGGCCTAGTCTGTGTCTAGGTTCGTGACTTGACTCTTACACTACTTAACTGTGTGCCTTGAATCTAGTAGGAACATGACACATGCCTTCTGAATGATGGGATGGGGGAGTGACTGGGAGTTGTTCCAGTTTTGTGATGTATCCAGACCATTACTTATGTTTCTATAATATATTCATTTTTTACCTCTTTCGTGGATAGCACTTCATTCATTCTATCAGCTCTAGGTCAGAGATTAAAATATCAGATTGCATGGGCTTAAATAGAGGTGACATTACCTGTTGGGTGTGGAATTTTGATTGTGCTCTCAAACCTTTGTACTGTTTCTTTATTTACCAAAATGATGATAATATTAGCATTTATATCATATAATTAGTGTGAGGTTTATATGAGATAATATCAATAAAGTGTTAGGTCAGTGGTTGGCATGCAATTCATTCTTTTTGAAAATACACTTTTATTGGTGCATTGTAATTATGTATCATAGTGAGGTTCAAAAATGATACAAACATACACACATACAATACTTGGTGTGCTTCCCATATTTTGCTTCTATAGTTGGTGTTATTGTTAATTTTGAAAATTAAGTAAAGTCCAAATAACAATTTAAACTTCTTTGGATTTTATATATATAAATTGTACTAGAATTGAGTTACGCATTAATTTTGTCAAAGAACAGTTGTAGGGTGACAAAGAACATCACACTGGGTAAGCAAACAATGGCATTTGACTGACAAATATCTACAGAACAGCTGTGATAGCCGTGAATGTTTACACTTGTAATGTGTGTACTGCAGGAACTTGCCTGCATTAAGTAAACATTAAACATTCATGGCCTATCACAATACTAACCTCCGTTTCTTTCGATTCAACCTTGGTAGTTACCTAGCTGCTAATTGGATTTTTAAATGTTGTGAGTCTTTTAATTAAATTTTTCCCTATAATGGTAAAGCAGTGCATATGACAGTAGAAAATACTAAAAAAATAACTACAATGCAGAATATTTTAACATCCCTATCGCCTCACTGTTGATCTCTTGGTCTATATCCATCTAGTTCATCCCCTCTCTCCAACTGCAGAGAGACATCACAGAACTTGTGCTGCTTTTTCATTTAGCAAAGTGTTTCACAAGTCCACCTGCTATTGTGTGGTGATCCTGTGTTTAGAAATTCTCCGGATCTCCTGTAAAGAGTTATCCCTAGCTCAAGGTGCGGGGAGGGGCATGAGGAGGGAGGATGGACGTCCAGGTACTCTGAGGATCTTTAGCGTGTACTGATAGGTCTCTGGAGTTCCCTAACCCTAGGTCTGGGAAAATTGCCAACAAAAATCAAATTAACTTTAGAGCCCACATTCAGAGCAAAATTAAAGCATTAAGACCCCCTCCCAAATATGTGTATATTTTGGATTAGTAGGGCAATAAAGCAAATCATCCTTTATTGTTTCTTCCTAAGTGACAAAAACTCAGAGTTTATCTTGTTAGAACCAGTCTTGCAAACCACCCCTTTTAAGGAGCCTAGGTACATATTGCTTACACTAATGTAAATTAATTTGGAAACAGTCACAGCCCAATACCTCCAAATGTAAAAAAGTGATACAATGTTAGTAGTATTCTAGATATGGATAATATTTTCAAAAGGCAATTAGGCAGTATTCATAAAATTATTTGAAATGTATGTTCACTTCTCTGGTTATATTTCCAGTACAAATAAATATTCACAATGTTTGTACAAGAGTGATTAATTCATAATAGTTTGCAATAGGAAAAAATTGAAACTCCTAAATACCCAGTGGTTTGGAATTCCAGATAAATTATGGTGTCTTCATATTTTTGGGTACTGTATGTATGCTAGGCAAAATGAAGTAGCTTTATGCTGAGGATCTCTGAAATACATGATAAAGCAAAAAAAGTGTGGGACAGTGTGACACATTTTTGTCCACTTGCTTAAACAAAGTATTTATGTTTAAATTTTCAGAAAGGATACAAAAGGAATAGTTAACAGTGGATACTTATAGGGTGAGAGAATGAAAAGCAGAGAAAGGGGATAGTTAAAGTTGATGTAATAACTTCTTTTCAAGAGAGATATGTCTTTACTTCTTTTATAGTTAAAATATTAGAATCAATAGGCTGAACAGGGGAAGTTTTGGTGGCATATAATTTAAATTAGTGTATTGGCCAGGGTTCACTAGATGAACAGAATTCACAGAATGAGTATATGGAAAAAGGGATTTATCAGATCAGCTTACAATGTAGTCCTGAGTTCCGACTGCACATGGAGAGTCAGAGGAACCAGTAGCTGGTCGAGTGGTCTAAGAGCTGGAGTCTTAGGATCGGAGCAACCACTAATTCAGTCCAGTCCAAGATGTGAAGATCAGGAAGCTCTTCAGAGAAACGATGGTGAAG
>PVJS01063407.1:0-10487 GCA_004027185.1 Glis glis | reverse complement strand
CAAAAAAAAAAAAAAAAAAAGAAAATAGGAAAGGGGGAAAAAAGGAACAAAGAGACCAAAGAATGGATTCTGATGTGCTTTCTTCTCTCCTCTCCCACCCCCAGTTCTTGTTTTTTATTTTTTTTGGTACTGGGGATGGAACGCAGAGGCATTCCACCTCCAAGCTACACCCCCAGCCCCATTTTCTTCTTTGTTTTGAAACAGGGTCTCACTAAGTTGCGGAGGCCTCACTAAGTAGCTGAGGCTGGCCGCGAACCTGCGATCCTCCTGTCTCAGCCTCCCAAGTACTAGGATTACAAGCGTGTGCCACCACGCCTGGCTCCCAGTTCTTGATTGAGGTCCTTGTTTTTAATTTTCTCAGCCCACATATTTTCTTTATGTGTTGTTCTACCGGAGTCAAAGCACAAACACGCATGCGCGTGGTCCGCCTGGCTGAGTGTGGGCTGAGCGTGGACCGGGCGGGATCAGCCTGCGGGCCTCCTGCGGAAAGCTCTTGTGTGAAGGCGGCAGGCTTGCATGCTCAGTGTGTCTGGTGCGATAAGAGAGCCTCTAACGCGAGACACCCTGTCCCGGCGGCCCTCACGTGCAGGGACACATGTGTGGTTTTCCCTGGGATCCGATGGGACCTTGACCGCGCCTGGAACGCCCGAGCTGGAGTCCAGGGAAGCACCTGCACCGGGGCACAGGGTTCCCATCGGCATCTGTGTCCTTGGCCCACTTGGCAAAAAATTCCAGAGACCCTTGGGCTATCTGGGTCTCGGGGTTGCAGAAACTCCTTGGTAAATACTAGTTGAATGAATGAATGGATGACTTTGAAGGCCAATCTTTTAAAAGTGTTATTTTGCCACACTCTTTAAGGAGACAGGGGCCTCGTGTACAGACATGTCGCAAGTCCCATCTTGAGGGCAAGCAGCATTTAGAGACATGGGCTCTTCTTCAGTAGTGAGAAGTAAAGAGGAGAAATACGAGAGCAGGCTGAGGAAGTGTGGGCTCCCCTTCCCAGGGCTGGTGCACTGGCCTGCACCTCCCCTCCTGGCCGGCAGGAAGTGGGGGGGAGCCACGGAGCACAGGGTTCCCCGCTGTCCATCACTGAGATACCAAGGTCAAGGCGGAGGAGAGAAGCAGAGGCAGCCAGACCTCCGGGAGCCCTGAAGGAAAAGCAATCACAGGGCATGGCTAGCATGGATGTGCTTTTGTGTTGATTGACATCAGATGTCCCTACAGACTGACCGACTAGCAAAGGACACTCACTCTGGGATGGTTGGTTAGAAAAAGGAAGCTTTTTCCTTCTCTGCCCTGAAGACCAGTGAGAAAAAGCTGCCCACTCTGTGTGGAAAAATAGGAAAAAATGTGTCCTCCCAGGTGAACTAATTTGAAAAAAGCAGTCTCTCTACTGGCACTAGACTTGGTACTGAAGTGCCAAGTTCGTGATCCCACCAAAGACCACCAGGAGCCGATTCTAATGCAAAGCACACGAGGATCCTTTATTCAAACTCGAGCTTGGGCTCCTGACATGCACCAACACGCAGTGGTCACAGGGAGAAGCCCCTTGCTCTCTGAGAACAAAGCTTTTATCCCTTAAGGAGGCAGCCCACCCCACCTCTACATTGATAGGTTAGTTTAAAACATAAGCTTGTTGGCGTTCCCTGGTTGGTTTAATTTTCGCGCCTTAGGTAGGGGTCATCGTTAGGGAGGCATTAACCATATAAGGTGACATTTAAGCTGATTGGTCGGGCCCGCAGTACCTTTCTCAGGAATGTCCAGGATGGGTGGGGGGCCTGCTGACTCTGGTCAGAGTGGCCTCTGATTATCTGAGAATTCCAGACCCGGGTGTGCTTGACACCGATTGGCTGTTTCTAGGGGTTGCTAGGGGCAGGATCAGATTTAGCACACTTAATGGTTTTTACAGGGTATGGGGCAACAGGCTATAGAAACTTAACTTCTAGAAAAACAGATACTTAGGCCTATTTTACTTAAAGCCTTAACTAGAGCCTGTCATGGCGTCACTTTGGTCCTTCAGTACCCCCTCAGAAGGGCACTCTCGTGTAGTTTCCAACCTATTCAACCGTCCTTAGTGACCCTGGAGGATATTTGCGGAGGGCCTGCCTCTCAGGAACACCTGCCCCCACCAGCTCTGAGCTCACAGGCCTGGCCTGAGTTCCTCAGGTCAACCCCCTGGGATCTGGGTGCCAGGAGCCAAGAAGGGCTGTGGTTACATGGATTTGCTTTTTGTCTAGATTTTCAGATGATTCAATAGCCGTGAACATCAAGGGCCACAAAAATGCCACCAGTTCCTTTTCTTTGTTGTCAGAAGAGCAAAAAAAGCAGAGAAGGGTTTTTTTTGGGTTGTGTGTGTGATGTGTTCAGCCAGCGCTAATCATGGTTCTTGGCACATAACAGCCCTCAGCAAATATTTATTATCTGTTGAGCAAATCCTGAAAAAATTGTTAGAGACGAGCCAAGGAACTTCAGAAAGTGCCCGTGAGGCCGGTGTGCCTAGTGTACATGCACGTAGTTGGGGGATAGGTTTGTGATGAGTCTGCACACGTCTGTACATGTGTGCACATACCTGCAGATATCTGCACATGTGTGTGTCCAGATAGTAAGGCAGGCATGTGACCTCGGGTGTGCGTGCCAGTACGTCTGGGTGCTCTACATCCTCACGCGTCTGAGCGTGCCTGGATCCCTGTGCACTACCGTGAGGCTGCATGAGTACTTGTGCAGATGCGCGGCCCAGGTCCAGGCATTTCCATAGAAAGCTGCCTCTTCCGAGTGCAGGCGAGGCAGGCAGACCCTCTATCCTCAGGCAGAAGCCTCAGGGGGCATTCTGGAGCAGGTCCCTGTGCAGAAAGGACCTAAACTTACCCAAGCTGCTGCAAGCAGCCCTAGAGACTGCGGCCTGGACACCTGTGGGGTGAAACGGAAGGATCAGTGAACAGAGACGGCGTGAGGCTAGCGGGAAGGACAGGCCCTTTCACCCGCGCTTCTCCTGGCAGCTAGAGTCATCTTTCTGAAACCCAGATCTCATCATGTCACTTGGCTGCTTTGGAGCCTTCAGGGCCCCCCCACTGCTTGCAGGAGAAAGACCTAAAACCTTAGCAAGAGCTATAAGGTCTGCATGTGGTCTGGCTCCACCTGTATCAGCTCATCCCGGGCCGCTCCCAGAATGCCTGCCCATCTCTCCTCCTGTATCAGGCTGGCTCCCTCCTGCCACAGGCCCTTTGCTCCGCCGGCTGTCTGGGGTCCCCTCCCCCTCTTTCTCTTCCTTGTCCCCTCTTAGTTGAGGCTGCCTCACTTTCCAAATCACAGCCTTACTCTTCCCCAACCCCCCAGGCTGGGTCTGGTTCCCTTGTCCTAAGAGCTCAGCTCCTTGTACATTTTCTTCATTGTGCGGGGGACAATGACAGGCATACATGTGCAAGTGGGAGTATTTGAATAATGTCTCTGCCACTGATTCGCAAGTGCCACGTCAGCAGGGTCTGTGCTTCTGCTCATCACAAGATCCCCAGCCACTAGCACAGGGTACGGAAAGCACATCTGTGCAAGGAAGGGAGGGAGGGAGGGAAAGCAGGAGGGAGGGGAACTGGTATAGAAGCAAGGCCTCTTACAACCCACCTTGCCCCAGAGAATCCACTTGCTCCTAGTCCTTCAGCTCCCAATAAGATCCTACGGCACCAGGCTCATTCCCAGCCAGGAACCCCGAGGAGGAAGTGGCAGTGGCTGTCTTACCTTTCCGTGTGATGGGCCCTAAGTTCAGGACCCGGGATTGGTCTATGGAGCCCCCGCTTCGGAATCTGGTCCTGTAGCAGGTCTGCAGGGAGAGGGCGGCAGAGAAAAGCTTGTAAGAGGGAGGCTGAATGTGGTCCTGGCACGTGGAGCGGGCCGCGCCCCTCACAGGAGCATCCTCCTGCCTCCAGAGAGGGGCTCGAGGCAGGTAGAGGCTGGAGCAAGGAGGCCAGGTTCCAGCTCCACCATCTGTTATGAACTCAGGCAGGTCACTGAAGTTCTCTGAGCCCCTGTTCCCACTTAGGAAATGGGGCCAGTCACACCTCCCTCACCAAGTCTCTGTGAAGCATTAAAATGTTAAAACACCCCCAGTGCACACAGGGCTTAAACATTTCAGCTACCCTTAGTAGAAGATAAGCTCATAAATAAGATAAGCCCGAGGGCTTTCCAGCACAGGTCACTGTTCCCAGCTGATTTCCCGGCAGCTAGGGCTGCCACCCCCTCTCCCTGTTCTCGCTGTCCCAGGACTAAGAGGGAGCTCTGCAGTGGTGTCTATATAGTGGTGTCTATATCTGACCCAAAAGCAAAAGTCATCAACGTGACCCAAAAGACACCGCTTTGTGATTTCCCAGGAAGTGGTGTGCAAGAAGCATTAGCTACCTGAGCGTGGTGGCACATGCCTGTGATTTCAGTACTTGGGAGGCTGAGACAAGAGGATAGCAGGTTCAAGGCCAGCCTCAGCAACTTTGCAAGACCCTGTTTCAAAACTTAAAAAAAGGGCTGGGGGTAGAACACCCCTGGGTTCAATCCCCAATGCCTCCCCCACCAAAAAAAAAATATTAGAAGCATTAGCTGTTATGTGCCTGTTATATCATTGGGAACTCAAAGCCACTGAGTGCCACCAACCAGATTAAAGTGTATGCACCTGTCTGCATGTGTTCACATGTGTACACACAGGCACTCGAACTCGCCTATGGAAAGAAACTCAAATCACATTGATCTACTGCCTCTTGAGTGAAAGGCAACACACCTGTGTCTTCCCACTTGCAATTGGTCCTCGGCTAACAGAGCCCGCCCCTCCCTCCTCCTAGCCAATTGGCAAGCTGCTGCAGCTCCAGGCCTGCCTGTCCACCAGGCTTCTTACCAAGTTCTGAGTCACAGACCCCCTTGGCACTCTGGGGAAACTTGTGTATCTCTCCCCAAATATAATGCTTTTCAATGCATAAAAGAAAATATCTTAAGGATAATAAAGGAAACCAATTAAATTGAAGCACCGTTTTTAAAATATTAAAACATTGGACTTATGCTTTACATGTTTATATATATATATATATATATATATATATATATATTTACACATATGTAGTTGATAATGCATTAAACAATAAGGTCTAGTGGAATTCTAATACTACAGTGACTAAGAAGTACTAATGAGCATGAATAGCTTCATGAGCCCTGCTAACCCTTCTCTGGTTTTTTGCCTATATTCGTGGTGGATGAGAATGCTAAATTTCAGCTAGAGGGTCAGGAATATAAAGATGTACTTTTTCTTCATCCAAGCCCAAAAACACCCCTGAATCCCACCATGAACCCCCGTATAGGAGCTGTCACCTCACCTGTCCTGGATGATTAAGTATTTCAGGGGGTCCGTGGCGCTGCCGCTGGGTGTGGCATAGCAGTTGGTCATAAGCAGTATGAATTGGGACAGGTCACCCCCATCCAGCATGGTGCCCACGTAGAGAAAGGCCTCGGTGGACAGTGTCACCGAGGGGCCCTGGAAGGGCTGCGTGTAAGCAGGGCTCTGGAACAGCGCCATCCGCACCGTGAACAGGCCCGCCCACCCACGCTGATGTTCAGGGCGCTGCAGGGGGAGAGAGGCTGGTGAGAGGACCAGGCCGAGGACAGTCACATGGTTACCCTTGCTCCATTCCTGGAAAGTCCCTGGCAGCCTTCTGCATTTTTATTCAATAGTAGCCACCCACCATGGCTTTGCCAACTGCAAGGAGCACACGGGGTCCCCTTGAGGCCTGGTTAAAATGCTGGTTCTGATTGGGTGGGTTTGGGGTAGGGCTCAAGGTTGTGAATGTCCAATAAGTTCCCAAGTGATGCTGTTGCTGTGGCTCCATAGACCGCATCTTGAGGAACATGTCCATCTCTTGTGGTCTTTGCTACAACCCCTGCAGCCTTCAAGATGGAATGAGCAAATTCTTGAGGGAATCACCTGGATTCCTCCTCTAGTGTCAACCTATAAGAGATAAAAAAGGGATAAGTCAACACGAGGCTTGCAGACCTGAGTCCTGGGACTTCATTGTGATATACCAAAACCTACATGTGAAGATTGGGGTTCTATTAATGGGTTATTTTATTTTTTTGGTACCGGGGATTGAACCCAGGGGCCTTCTATCTCCGCGCTACACCCCCGGCCCTATTTTTTATACTTTATTTTTGAAACCGGGTCTCACGAAGTTGCGGAGGGCCTCACTAAGTAGAGAGAGAGAGAGAGAGAGAGAGAGAGAGAGAGAGAGGGAGAGGGAGAGAGAGAGAGAGAGAGAGAGAGAGAGCTGAGGCTGGCTGCGAACCCAGATCCTCTGGTCTCCACCTCCCAAAGTACTGGGATTACAAGTGTGTGCCACCACTCCTGGCCCGAAAAAAGTCATACTGATGTGAATTTCACTGGCTGATCCCTCAAAGGACATTGTAAGACTGATGCTGCATGAAATAAGATACACGAGAAATACTCAGCAACATTGAAGCTCACTGGTTCTCACTCAGGTGAGAACTGGGTTGTTAGTGTCGACTGGGGGGAGGTGTCCAGCTCCAACACGAGAGAGATCTGCTTACCTACGTGTCCCTCCCTGGCACCTGCCAGGTCTAGGGCATGGCCACATTGCTCCAGGGCTCTGCTTTTCCAAGTGACACCCAGCCAACAGCCTGAAATGAACATCCTTCCTCCTCCAAGGCAGCCCTGCACCCTCATCAGAGCCCAGCACCCGTCCCCGAGTCTGCCTGGCCCAGAGAGCATGTAACCATTCTGTAGCTTTGTAGCTTCAAAGTCAGGGTCATGGTGGAGGGGGGGCTCCAGCCTTGAGGCTTGAATCCCAGCTCTGCCACTCACTAGACTTTACAACCCAGGGTGAGTTACTCAAACTCTCTGAGCTTCAATTTTCCACATCAGAATGGTAGGAGTAATCATCATCATCATCATCATCATCATCATCATCATCATCTACATCTCTGAAGGCTACTATAAGATGTTAATGAGATGTTCTATGTAAAACATGTAACAATGTCTAACATGTGGTGAGCTCCCCTAAATGCTAACCGTAACAATGATTATTTTCCCTGATATCAGCAACATCAACCTGTGAGTCATCCTATTCTAAGACTCAATTTTATTGAGCAACAGGATCCTTTTTTTTTTTTTTTTTTGCGGTACCGAGGATTGAACGCAGAGGCGTTCTACCTCCGCGCTACGCCCCCGGCCCTATTTTTTATACTTTATTTTGAAACCAGGTCTCACGAAGTTGCGGAGGGCCTCACTAAGGAGGAGAGAGAGAGAGAGAGAGAGCGAGCGCTGAGGCTGGCCGCGAACCCGGATCCTCCGGTCTCCGCCTCCCAAAGTACTGGGATTACAAGCGTGCGCCACCACGCCTGGCTGCAACAGGATCCTTTTAAAAAATAAATAAAACCTATGTGGCACCCGATATGGGTGGAACTTCTCTGGTTCACCCCTTTAGGAACCCCCACCTATGCCCCAACAAGATACCTCCAAAAAGCATAATTTGCAAATGTCTCTTTAATCAGACAGCTTCAATTTACAGATAAGAAGGGAAACTGAAGTCTAATGTGAGGTATGATTTGCCCAAAGCCTCATACAAGTCTGGACTGAGACCCCTTCCTTTTCTCCAGTCCAACCTCCCTGCCCCTGTGAAAAACCAGAGACCTTAATATTTGATTCACATCTGTAGATCACTGTTGTCCTCCTATGACGGTACTACAAGTATTGTTCAACCCATTTCACTGATAAGACTGACTCCCAGGTATGGGTTAGCCACTTCCCAAAGCCATCTGGTTAGCATGTGACAGAGCCTGGATTTGAATCTGGGCTCCAGGAGCAGCCCTGCCTCCTGGTTCCCAAACCCAGCTCCCTAGGGTGACCGTCGAATGCCTTGTGGTGAAGGGGTTGTGGGGCGGAGCCATCCAGGAGCACTGGAGGCCCTCGCTGGACGGACCTGACCATCGGCTCCAGGGAGGTCTCCAGGCTGACTTTTATGTCCAGGGGGTAGGAGCATGTGAAGTTGATTTTGATGTTGATGTCGCATGATGATCTCATTCGCCAAGTACAGAGTGTTGTCTAGGTGGCGTGGGTTTCGTTCCTCTGTGTTGGGGCGGTGAAGAGTGGGAGAAAGAGTCATAAAGATCTGAGCAGGATTTCAAAGCTGAAGCAGTTGGTCTCTGGCCACCTGCAAGGCACCCTTCCAGTCTCTGGGGTTAAAAGTTACAACAGCAGTGACCACTTATGAGCACACGTCACGTGCCAGACCCAGAGCTAAATGCCCCTCTGTGCCACTGCATCAGTCCCTTCAATGACCCTAAGAGGCAGGGCTGCCACATCCCTGCTTCGTGGATGAGGAGACGGAGGCTCGTGGTAACTGATGAGTAGGTGGGACCTACGAAGCCTGGGCTCTTTCCAGTGCCCCACGCTTCCTCTCAAAGACTAAAAACCATATGCCAAGTTATCACGAATGGAATTCTGCACGTGATCCTTGGCAAATGACAATACATTTCTTTCTTCCTCTCTTTTTTTAAAATTTATTTCCTTTTTCTTTCAGGGGACTATGGAGTCAGGAAGACACAATGGTCCTCTCCAACATTGATCTCAGAGTCCCGGCAGGCAAGACTTGGGTCCTCCAAATGCCAATGGCACAGACCCTTCCTGTTCCAGGGCCTCTGGAGACAGACACCTGCTTCTGGTCCCCATGCTGATCCTACTGGCTGGGAATGATAGCTGCCATCTGGGCCCTACTTTTCCCATCTGTGAAATGGGGAATTATCACCATCAATCACCCTCTTTATTTTATTTATTTATTTATTTTTTTGCGGTACTAGGGATTGAACCCAGGGCATTTTACCTGCAAGCTACACCCCCAGCCCTATTTTTTTATTCTTTTATTTTGAAACAGGGTCTCGCTAAGTTGTGGAGGGCCTTACTAGGTAGCTGAGGCTGGCCGTGAACCTGGATCCTCTTGTCTCAGCCTCCCAAGTACTGGGATTACAAGCGTGCGCCACCACGCCCGGCTGAATTTATTTATTTATTTATTTTTGCGGTACTAGGGATTGAACCCAGGGGCATTCTACCTCCGAGCTACACCCCCAGCCCTATTTTTTATTCTTTATTTTGAAACAGGGTCTCACTGAGTTGCGGAGGCCTCACTAAGTAGCTGAGGCTGGCCGCGAACTTGGATCCTACAGTCTCAGCCTCCCAAGTACTGGGATTACAAGCGTGCGCCACCACGCCCAACCCTCTTTATTTGAAGGTGACTTATTGCCAGCAACTGTCCTAGTCACTTGGGACACGCTGACTCATTTCATCCTCAGTATTCCCACGGGGTAGGTCCAGTTATTCCTCCTTTTTAGTTATTCAGCTGTGCTAAATAACTCCCCTGAGCTCATCCAACTAGTAAGTGGTAGACCTGGGGCTTTGCCAGGACATGTGTGCCCCTGCCCCCACATACCGTGAGCATTGTCCCGCAGGGGCCTTCCCGGGCCGGGGTCAACACAGACATTCAGTCCCGCTTGCCCCTCTTGCTGAAGCCTGAGCAGCGGCTGTCTTGCAGGTATATGAAGACCTTCTTGAAGCCCAGGTTCCTCAGCTGGCACTTGCTCAGGGACAGCTTGATGTCACCGGCCCCACATTCCAGCCTTTGCTCCAGGAGGGAGACATCTGGACAGTCAGGAAGGACAGGACGGGGGCTCTGCATCTGCAGCTCAGGGCTCAGCACATCCCCAAGGCCCAGGCTGAGCTGGCTGGGGGCAAGAGCTGGCGGTGCTCAGAATAGCCTCGGGCTGATCACACTCCCCTCTCAGAGTGATGGGGACAGGAGACTGGAGTCTGAGCATCACCAGATGGGCCCAATGGCCAACCATCCAGTCCCATGTTCCCCTAGGACTGAGATGTACACAAAATGCAAGATGGTTTGGGGTCTTTCACTGGCCCAACATTGGGTACAATTGAATCCCAGTTAAAAAAAAAAGTAAAAGTTAACTTTGCTGCTGTCTTGCGTGTGTGTGTGTGTGTGTGTGTGTGTGTGTGTGTTACTAGGGATTGAACCTAGGGTCATTCTACTTCTGAACTATACCCCCAGCCCTATTTTTATTTTGAAACAGGGTCTGAGTTTCAGAGGGCCTCACTAAGTTGCTGAGGCTGACTGCGAACCTGTGATCCTCCTGTCTCATCCTCCCAAGTACTGGGATTACAGGCAGCACCACCACGCCTGGTTGCTGATGTCTTTAATAGTGTGCACTTGTTAGTTTCCTTCTTAAACAACAGACCTCAGGGTTAGAGTTTGGGGCCGGCAACAACAACCAGCCAGAATTTTTATTTTTTAACTATTAAAATGTTTTAATTTAGCCGGGCGTGGTGGCGCACGCTTGTAATCCCAGTACTTTGGGAGGCGGAGACCGGAGGATCCGGGTTCGCGGCCAGCCTCTGCTCTCTCTCTCTCTCTCTCCCTCTCTCTGTCTCTCTCTCTCTATCTCTA
>PVJS01063406.1:0-10485 GCA_004027185.1 Glis glis | reverse complement strand
ACTGAATTAGTGGTTGCTCCAATCCTAAGACTCCAGCTCTTAGACCGTTCGACCAGCTACTGGTTCCTCTGACCCTCCACGTGCAGTCAGAACCTGGGACTACATTGCTGCAAACTGTAAGCCATCTGATAAATCCTTTTTTTAAAATATACTCATTCTGTGTATTCTGTTAATCTAGAGAACCCTGTCCAATACAGATGTGAAGGGGATTGTGGAACCCTGGCTTCTTCCTACTTCCTTGTTGCTTCCTGGCCATGCAGAGCAGTTTGCTCCATCATGTACTCTCCACCATTGCTATCCAGCATGCCCACCAGTGGCCCAAAGCAATGGGTCCACCCAGCCTTGGACTGGCACCTCCAAAACCATGAGTCAAAATAAACCTTTTATCTTTTTAAGTTAATTACCTCAGGCATTTTGTTATGGTTACAGAAATATGATTATTACACCCCAACCCTGTGCTCCTTATTGTTTCCCCTCCGCGTATAAAAGATGATGTGGTCTTAGCTGGAATCTAGCTTCTGGCTGATCCCACAGGGAGCACTGGAGACTGAGTGGCTCACACGGTTATTCCACCTAGAGGTATGGGTATTGGATTTAAGAATATCTGTTAGTCAATCAGGATCAGGCTACCAACAGCTCCTTGGGGTGGGGCTGTAATTTCCCCTGATGTGGCTCTTGTTTGAGGGCACTTCTGCAGAGCAGGGGGTAACTGCAAGCCTCTGCTTTAGCTCTCACAGTACCCAGCGTGGGAGTGGGGGGATGCAGGAGCAGGTAGTGCATCCTATGGAACCCACTACTGTGTCCAGACTTCATATTCCTATCAAAATGCCTGTACACACTGACCCTGCCTGCATGGAGAACATGGACCTGGGAATAGTATGTGAAAAGAAAAGACTAAGCATTTTAGTACTATGTAATAATGGGTATTGGACCCAGGGGTACTCAGCCCTTTTTACTTTGAAACAAGGTCTCACTAGGTTACCCAGGCTGGCCTTGAACCTGCAATTCTCCTGTCTCAGTCTCCCACATATTGGGATTACAGACATATGCCACCATACCCAACTCACAATCTCACACTTAGGCTTTCCAACTCTCCGGGGTTTTTCCTTCTTTTCTTTTTCTTTCTTTTTTTTAAATGTTTTCCATAGATGGGGTTTACTGTTAACTTCTCAAGAGTCAATACTTTTTATAGTTTAAAAATGTTATATTTACTCTGAAGGGAGTAACTAGAGAAAAAATAAGAATGTTCCTTAAAACTCCTTTCAAAACTGTAATTCAACCACAGTGTTTTGCTGTCTTCTTTCAGGGATCACTTTTTGAAACTCAGGCGGGGGAAAAGTTAATTTCAGACTTCCTATACCTTGCAAAGGGCAGAATAGTCTTTATAAGGAAAATATATTTGCATCAGAATATGCACATCCCAGCCAATTTAATTAAGCATAGCAAGTACTTTACCATCTGGGTTTAACCATATTGAGCTACCATATGAACTCAATATTCAACAAGGCAATGTTTGGCACAAATACTAGTAACCAGAAAAATAATAATAGACATATATGTGTCAAAGTGGCATAGGCTCAGGTCCTTGCAGAAAAATAATAACTCTTCATACCAGTATAGATAGGAGATTCCAATTTCAAAAACACTTTTAAATGTAGTTGATAAAGGCATTTCTTATGCTTATAAATTCATCAATTTTCACCAAGATGTTCAGGAAACTGATAACATTAGTTACCTGTGTGAGACAAATTTTGTGGCTGAGAAAGGTGAGTGAACTTTATTTAATAAATTATTTATTTATTGCCTTTTAAGTTTTTGAATCATAATGTGCTACATATTCAATAAATAGTCATTAAAAATATTTTGTTCTTCTGAGTTTCCTCCAAATATCTGGACTTTGATTTTTAGGAGCTTGCTTTAAATGATTTTATATTAATATAGGTAGAGTTGGGAATAAATTTTCATTGACAAATACTATAAGTACCAGTTGCTTATTATATGATAACTATTTTGCTAAAGTATTTGAGTGTTTTCCTTACTCCTCAGTATAAAATATGGAATAGGTGGTGATATTTCCCCATTATACAAATGATGAAAATAATGCTTATTATGAATAAGTAGCTTATCTGAAATCTCATGGCTACTAAGTCATCGGTATAACTGTCCCTATTACTCAAGCAATCTAACTGTAGGGCCTTGAGCTACAACCAAGTAAGTAGACACTTCCCAATCTGAGCTCTTCTTTTCCTTAATATTTGTTGGCAGAACCAAGCTAATACCCTTATTATCACTCATTCCCCTTCGAGTTAGCATTAGGAAAATAACTGTCTGTGACTGTGGTCCCACCAGGATGTGTCTAGATCAGACCAGGAAGACATAGGTCTCCAAAAGATGCTCTCAAGGCTAGATCTTCAGACAGAGGATGGCCTAACCCTGAGGGAAGATCTCTTCCTCCCTATGTTTTATATTTTACCTAAACTTAATAATTTGATCTATGGACCTAAAGCAACCCAGCTAATGGTCACTTAAATTTCTAAGTCCATTGAATTAGAAATTTATGGGAGAAAACAACCATTGCTCTTTCCAGTTCATCTCATTATTGTACATTTTTTCAGCACAATTTTTACCTGTTTCACAGCACTAATTTTTAAATATCTCCAGGGCTATACCAGGGGAATTGGAAAGGAAAGAGATTTCTCAGACAGCATTGGCTTGTGTGTTCTCTGATCTAATTCTAGATTTGGTAATTACCCTAGCAAACCCACCCACCCCACTGCTAAAAACATCCTGTCTCAACTCACCCCAGAAAATGGCCTGCTTAGCCCTAACTTCAAATTCAGCCACAGAAAATGGTACTAGTACTGGAAGAAAATGTACAGAATCTGTTGTGTTGTTTCCTCTTGACATCAGTTAGAGATGTTAATATGGAGACCTTTGGAATAATTCAGGCAAAATATGATAGGGATGGAAGGGAAGAGGATGAATTGTGGGTATTTGCGGGATGGAATCTTTTGGACCTGAATAATCATTGGATGTGAAGACTGATGGAAGGAAATGAGTATCAGATCTCCCAGTGGGTAACTAAATAAGTGATATGTATCATCCATGGAAGTACTGAGAGAGAAGATGGGGTTCTTGGCTGTTGATTTTGCCTTTCATTTGGTTTCCCCTGTGTTTGGTTGCTCTTTATTTTCTGAATTAGAAGCTGGTTACAGTGAGATGATTGATTTCAATTATACTGCAATGAGCATTAACTAACCAGCTTCTTGTTTCCTTTCTTTAATTCCTATGTATTATAGTTCTTACAAGCACAAAAAATGACACCCAGGAGACAGAATTCCTGAAATCCCAACATCCAAAAGGTTTCCTGAAGCCAGACATCATGAACTAGCAAATGTCAAACTTACTCTAGTCCTGACAACCTCATATACTTTTTATATACCTTTGGAATGAGTTGCCAATGTTTAAAAGCGGGGATGCTTCATTTAAAAATATGGATTTGAAGTGTCTATATTTGGGAAACCATAAGTTCAGGTTCCCCACCACACTGTGAGTTGGGGATGACCCTTTGAATAGAGTGTTTGCTTTTCACTCGATCATAGCCTCCTCCACTCCACCTTCGTTTCATACATTACCCACATGGCTGCCCTGGGAATTCTATTTTAAATCCCACCTTAGACCAAAACACTTCAATTAGCTTTGTAACATCTTTCCCCCTTTCTAAAGATTATCACCTCCCCACCCCAGCTGTGCAATAATTACCACTAAGGACTGACCAAAGTGAAAGAGGCAAAATGTTCTTGTTAACTGAAGAATGGATATTATTCTGTCTCTACCCACTGGATTCTGGGTAGGTGTCAAATTTGTTTCACACTTTTCAGGTGTCTTCGAACCCTCTCTCCATGTTTAGCTATCATGAGGACCTTAGTTAACAGTGACTACCCCAAAAAAGACTTGGCAGAGAGAGGAAGATACAGAACAAGTACCATCCAGGTGTTCCTGTGCCTGGATCTCCTGGATTTGAACCAGCCATCAGTCTAATAGGATTTATTACCTGCTCTTTCCTACCATATGCTAATTGTTCTATACATCCAGACCTAGCCTGCCAGTTAGATATCTGAATCTATCCACCCATTCCAAACTAAAGATGTGCCCTTGGTACTTGCTAAGTGGTACTTCTCATCATCCCTCTTCCCCATTTAAAACACTAAATAAGAGCCAGGCGTGGTGGCGCATGCTTGTAATCCCAGTACTCGGGAGGCTGAGACAGGAGGATGGCAGGTTCAAAGCCAGCCTCAGCAACTTAGTGAGGCTCTCAGCAACCAAGTGAGACCCTGTTTCCAAATAAGAAATAAAATCAGGCTGGGGGTGTAGTTTAGAGGTAGAATGCCTCTGGATTCAATCCCCAGTAACAAAATAATAAATAAATAAATAAATAAATACCAAACATGGAGCCTACCACTTATCTTGGTAACTTAAACAAGAGAGATGGGGTGTGGACTGTAGCTGAATTATATGGTTGAGGGAGGAGTCCCAGTGAAATATGTTACAGGTAGCCACTCTTACTGCTGGAAATCTACCTAGCTCTTGGATAGGATAAGACAGAAAACATCTTGAGAACCACTGGCATATATGTCCCATGCCTTAGTCATTTCTTACTACTAGAACAAAATACCGCAAACTGGGTAATTTGCAAACACTCAAAACTTATTTCTCATTGTTTTGATGACCATGAAGTCCAAGATCACAGTGCCAGCAAAATTGGTGTCTGATGAGGCTTTGTTCCACAGATGGCATTTTCTTGCAGTCTCCTCAAATGACAAATGAAGACAGAAGTGACAAATGCTGTGTCTTCACAGGAAGAATAGACAGAAAGGCCCAGCAGTTCTCTGAAGCCTCCTCTACAAGAGCATTAATCCCATTCACTAATGTAGCGCTGTTATGGCCTGATCATCTCCAAAAGCCCCCATCTCTTAACCCCATCACGTTGGTGTATAAGGTCCAACATGAATTTTGAAGAGACACAAATGTTCAAACCATAGCAGTCCCCTTAGGTGACTCTGCCCTGTCTCTCTATGACTATTTACCTAGCTCAAGACCAAATCAATCCCTCATGCCACTATTGTCTGGCTCTTAGGTCCAATACCCACCTCTTTCTCACTGATAGCAGTGGACAGCTGGTCACTATGCTGCCGGATTCACTTTCTGAGTTTGAGTGTTTCAATAAGCCTGTTGGAAGTTCAAGAAACATGCATTAAGATCTGAACAACTACTTTGGCCACCCAAGGGCAAGCATGCTTATTCATTCACTGAACATGAATTGAGTGTCCAATATATGACTGGTAATAGGCATGCAGAAATGAGGAAGACGTGATAAGTGACCTAGAAGAATAGGCAAAAAGTATTAGTTGCTGAATTCAATATGGAAAGTGCTCTATTAAAAGCAAGATCACAGTTTTATGATATATGAGGAAGCACACATGGGAGGCACCTGACTTCTACAGCAGTGGGAACCTGCATTTCTAACAAGCTCCCATGTGACACTGATGGTGCTGGTCCTTGGACTGGACTTTGAGAAACAAAGTCCCACTTCCAAGAAGAGGTGGTGCTTGAATTGGTATCCTGAGGAATTAATAGGACTTATACAGTGAAATGAGATAAAAGTGGTCAGATAGAAAAACAGAAAATTTTGAAAATCATAAATGGGTTTTCTGGTGACTTGGTAAATTAGCATGACTAATGCTAAAATGGTGCTTTCTCACTGGCGAAATAAATAATATTCAAGACATATGAGATGACTAAAATATTTTAGAGACATTTTCTACCTTTGCCTTATCAAAGCATAAGAAACCACTGAGACCCAAACCCGGAGTTTCTCAGGGACAGCACCTGACCTTAGTCACTAATCATTCCATAGTGTAGGAGGGCACAGAATCCAGCCTCTGACTGCACCCTGTGTGCACCACAAGTAAACCTTTCCTATGAAGTGTGATTAAAGGATCTCAAATGATACTACACTGGAGCTTCATCAAACTTACACATCTTGTGCCTGCTTCTCTAAAAAATGTCTTATGGATGTCTATATGGGTCACAGATATTACAACCTGGCCATGTGGTAATCAAATTATTTGATTACTCCTGTTCCCAACCAAAATCTTAAGACTCATTGGCTGAGTTTGTCAGTTAACAATGTCCTATCTACAAGATGATGGTGGAATACTTGCCCTGCAGGTGGACTTTATGACAAACTATGATGGAATATACTTTGAAAAATTCAAGTGTGATGAAGTGATTTCTGTAATTAAAAGAGCCTAAAGGTTCTTTAGGTGTTCATTAAAGTTGAAGTTCTCAAATTTCCATTGTCATAAGAACAGCCTAAGGTTCTTTTTTAAAAAATGGTAGCATATTCCTAGGTGCTACCATTGGAAATTCTGCCTCAGTAGTCTTAGAGAGGGCCAATATAGGTAATAAGTGCCCACATAATCCTTTTAATCGTGTCAGTTTGAAACATTCTGCTCTAAGCAATGGGATTTGGGGCACATGAGAAAATACTCAAACTCTACCCCCATCATCAATTTTATCAGGTCAAATGGCACAAATGCTGTTTCCATGATTACAATGACTCATGGCAAATATTTCCCAGTCATATAGATCCCTTCTCTTGGTAGTTTGTGTAAAATATGAGACAAAGTTGGCACTATGTACAAAGCAACCTACAAAAATATATGAGAAGCCAAAACTTGAGACTTCTAATCGGACCAATTATCTAAATTGTTTCATAATAAAGAAATTGCCCCTTACCTGAAAGTTATTTTATATGCATTGTTTGAAATTTTATCCCCAATAGCATCAAAAAAATAATAGTAATGAGTCAACTGGGCATGATGGTATACCAGTAATCCCAGTACTTGGGAAGCAGAGACAGGAGGATCGCAGGTTGAAGGCCAATCTCAGCAACTTAGAGAAGCTCTCAGCAACTTAGCAACACCCTGTTTCAAATAAAAAATAAAAAATTGGGCTGGGGGCATAGCCTGGAGGTAGAAGAACCCTGGGTTCCATCCCCAGTAACACACCCATAAAAAAAGAATGAGTCACTTAAAGATGAAATCTTATAACTATTTCATGTTAAACTTGTGCTATATTAGATTCTTGGAAGGTGAAGGTATGGCCATGAGAAAGAATATTACTTTACCAAAATTAAATATCTAGCTTTATACTTCTTATGTTTACGTAAAGTATCCATTATTAAAACACTTTTACCAAATCATCTATGTACCTAACCACAACTGCCACATAAGATTCACAACCATCAACCATGCATGTAGTGAATCTCATAAGCAAATTTCTTACCTGGGATTCACATCCAGCCGGATGAATCCTCCTGTACCTCCCTCAGAGAATCAGATTTGTGGAGCTCTGTAACCAGGTAAGATTCAGACTGAATTGCTTTGATAAACCAATCTAATTAACCTGACAATTCAATTATAAAATATTGCCTTAGTTAGAGGGTAGTAAACTTCCAGATCTTATTACCCCTACAGGTTATACAAGCCAAAAAGATCAGTTAATTTACAGTAAACCTGAGCTAAGGGACCATAAATGGGAAAACTCGGGTCATTCAGGACACAGCCTTTACATCAGGGTTGACTGAAGGAGGATCAACAGATGCTGCAGGATGACCATGGCAACGCCCGCACAGGTAGATTGGAGAGACCAGCTATCCCCACTAATCAGCATATGCTGAAGATCTGTTGCTGTTTGTTCTTGTCATTTTTCCAGTATGATGGAGCTCAGTACATTCTGCCATGCAAACGTCTCCCCCATTACTAATAACGGGAGCAAAAGAATATGTGTGTAACAAAATGTGCAAAAATTTCACCCTTGTTCCAATTTTGCCTCATATTTCCTCTGTTTTTACTCTCTTTATTACTACTGTGTCAACCTCCCTACTTTATGATACATAGAGTTCCCTAAAGATTTACAAAACCCTCAAAAACATTAATATTTTCTTAGCAAATGACACGACATCCTTCAAATATTTACATGAGGTATTTGTCCATTTTGATCTCAGGCTGGTTACAGGTTAATTTCAGCTCAAGCAGACTTGACCTTCTTCACAATTTATCTGTTTCAACAAGAAACCAGAGTGATCATTATCAATTGTAAAATATTTTGAAAATTGCAGGATAAGCAATGGTAGCTGCTTTATTAATAAAAGAAATATATATATATATAATTTTTGGTGGTACTGGGGGTTGAACCCAGGGGCATTCTACCTCCGGGCTATACCCCCAGCCCTATTTTTTTATTCTTTATTTTGAAACAGGATCTCACTAAGTTGCGGAGGGCCTCACTAAGTAGCTGAGGCTGGCCGTGAACCTGGATCATCTGGTCTCAGCCTCCCAAAGTACTGGGATTACAAGCATGTGCCACCACACCCAGCTAAAGAAATATATTTTTAAGAAAGTGATTTTGGCCACTAGACTCCAAATGTTAAAAAGACATCTACAGATACAGAATACAAATTCACAAAGCATTGAAATTGCAGGGTAATTGTAGAAACAGTCATTCCTATTTTGCTCCATAATTAAAATTAGGAATGACAATTTTATATGAATGATAATTAAAACCTAGATCAGGAAGTTTGTCTATTGCTCCTTGTTTTACATTATAGGGACAGATGTTGTATGGCACAACTGCATGGACTAAATTATGTGCCCCCCCTTAAAAATCACGTTAAAGCATATTTCTCCAATATGATGGTATTTGGAAATGAGACTTTTGGGAAATAATTAGGTCATCAGGATGGAGTCCTCGTAGCTTTATAATAAAAGGCAATGAAAGAGATAAGGTCTTTCCCCACCATGTGTGGATACAAGAAGAAAACAGCCATCAACAAACCAGGAAGAGTGCCCTTGTCAGACACCAGATCTATGAGCACTTTGATCTTGTACTTCCCAGACTCCAGAGTTGTGGGGTATAATACATCGTAGCTTAAGCCCCACAGTCCGTGGTATTCTGTCATAGCAGCCGGAGCTGATTAACATAGTTCTCCTCAGAGAGCACTTTCTTGGGAGCGGTTGTGAGATGCTCCTAAATGCTGGAAAAGACATGTAACACTCACATAACCAAAAGAAGTCCCAGAAAAGCTTACAAAGACAATTCAGACACAAAGCTGTCCTTCTTCCTGTATCTCTGAACCTAGTGAGCGGGTCGGGTAATTCAACATTCATGCCCCAGCTTCCTCACTGACTCAGTGGCAGGACTGCCTGTTCAGTGTAACTTTAGGGTTACCATGGAGATGAGTGAGGTCATGTACAGAAACAACACAATTTCAGATATTGTTTCCTTTACCATCATTTTTCCGCTAAACGCTAACAGCATCTGAAATTTCCATCCTCGTTTCAATGTAGCCTCAGATTCCTCCCGTCGTCTCTCTATGTAAGGACTGTGCCGACCTTCCTACTTTGCAATACTTAAGGTTTCCTTTATTTTCATTTTCTATTTCACCTACATAACCAGCGACCTTTGCTTTAGCACAGCACCCCACCCTTGAAGCTACCCCATTGCTGTTCCCTAATTCAGTAGCAGGGATGGCAGATGTGGGCTGGGTAAGGAGTTTCCACACTTACCCTGGAATCAGAACAAAGATGCTGGCCCACATTGGGTGGCTGAACTCTGGTCGCCAAAGCAAAAGTCACGGTGGAGAATTATTTATCTTCTAAGTGCTAGAGGCCCATCAGACAGCTTGTTGGAAGCTTCAGAAGCAAAAGTACTCCCAAGGCACCATGAGGATGTCTGGAGTCACAGCCTACTTCCAAACCTGCCACATTCTCTGGGAAATCAGAGCAAATCATCAAATGATGCTGTCCCTCTCAAACCTCCTTCCTTTATTCATGTCACCTGCTAATATAGTCTTTATCAGTTAAATAGTTGTTTTCATCATCATCCTACACAAACCTCACCTATGAAGCATTCACCCAATATGTTCCTGTGATTATATGGCACCAATCTCTCCCCGTCAACACTCTTTTAGATGAAAAGAGAAATATCTTAAAATTGAAAACAAATAAACAGCAAATGAAATTTAAATGATGTACTCTTCAACTATAAAACTTTGTAGTACATCTCTAGGTCAGTGAGGTTAGCAAGGAGGGATGTCATCTCAGCCAGCCCTGTCACTCCACCCTCCTCCTGCTTCCAACCCTACACAGCCATGGCCTTGGGATAATCAAGCCCATTAATTTGGTCAGTACTATTGTTTCTCATTTTTTTAAATATGTTTTTATTGGTGCATTGTAGTCTCACATCACAATGAGTATCAGTTTGGTGTTAACATACATGCACACAGCTCTTGGTGTCCCTCTCCTCCCTCCCCCGCCTCCCCCCCACACATGTAGCACTGAGAATGATGTTGGTATAATCTCATATGTACACATTGTTTATGATAGTAATTCCATAGATTCACTTCTTTCTTGCCCTTCC
>PVJS01063405.1:0-10492 GCA_004027185.1 Glis glis | reverse complement strand
AGAGAGAGAGAGAGAGAGAGAGAGAGAGAGAGAGACAGGGAGAGAGAGAGAGAGAAAGAGAGAGAAAGTGAGCTGAGGCTGGCCGCGAACCCGGATCCTCCGGTCTCCACCTCCCAAAGTACTGGGATTACAACCGTGCGCCACCACACCCGGCCAGACTTATATTTTAAAAAGGTCAGTTTCAAGCTAGTCATGGTGGCACACACCACTAATTCCAGCTACCCAGGAGGCTGAGGCAGCAGGATCACTTGAGACCAGGAGTTTAAGACCAGCCTCGGCAACAAAACAAGACCCCAACTCAGACAAAACAAAGCAAAACAACAACAACAACAAGTCACTTTCCTTGCAGCATGGTGAGTGGAATGAAGAGCGGCAGGGTGATGCAGGGTGCCTGCCCTAAGGGCATTTTGCTGAAACAAACCTCAGGTAATTGAAACAAGGTAGGAAGATGATGAAAACATTGGAGATATATTTCAGAGACGAAATCAATGAGACTTATGTAACTCCCAAACTGGAAATGGTTGATGAGGTAGATGATGGAAGCTAGGATGAAGCCCAGGTTTCTGGCTTGGCAGCAGGGTATAAAAAGTGGGTTTAATCATAAATTCTATTTAGACTGATTGAACCTGTGGTATCTATGAGACTTCCAGTTAGAAAGTCTTTTAGAGTATATTATATATGGGTCTGGAGCTCAAGAATGAGGTTCAGTGCTGAAATAAACAATTGTGAGTCATAAGAATATAACCTAAATTAAAGAGTCTTTAGCAGATTGAATGTGACTGGACCAGAGGAGACATTTTCACTGACAGGAAAGGGAGCAGGTACCAAATATGCTACACTGCCCCACTGTGAGTCTGACCTGGGGCACTTCAGAGGTTGGTGCTAGTGGGGTTCTCCCATCTCTATGCACTTGTTCTCACAACCAAGGCACAGAGAGCAGACCACTTCTCTGAGATGGACAAGTCTGAGGCAAAGGATCAAGTAAAAACTGAAAAAAGGTCACCCCTCCTCCCTAAAAATTGCTCTGAAGTTCCATAGCTTGGCAAATCTTTTTAATTGTAGAGATGCTTGTTATTATGATATCCTCCAAAAACAAACCCCTGAGATAGGTGTCCCTAGGTTGGGTACTGAAATTGAAGATTATGGGTAGGATGAGAGGGTAGTTAAGGGCTTTCCCCTTCCCTTTAATGGAAGCATCATTTTCTGACTATTACAAGGCTAGGATTATAATTAGGCAATTTTGGGTCTGACTCTCAGCACCAAGGACTCTCTATCTCTCTCTCTCTCCCTCTCTCTCTCTCTCTCTCTTCCCCCCCTCTCTCTATTATTCTCATGCCATTCCTTTAAATCTAACCTACTTTTCAGACTTCAAGTATATCTATTTATATATACATATATATACAAATAGACACACATGAGATGCCACACATTAATTACCTGGATGTTATAATGTCAAAACCCAGCTTTTCTTTTTTCTTTTTTTAGATTTTTGTTTTTGTGGTACTGGGGATTAAACCCAGGGGCATTCTACCACCAAGCTACATCCCCAGTCCTAATTTTATTCTTTATTTTGAAACAGGGTCTCACTAAGTTGCGGAGGGCCTAACTAAATAGGTGAGGCTGGCTGCAAACCCGGATCCTCTGGTCTCAGTCTCCCTTGGGATTACAAGTGTGTGCCACCACGTCCCACAAAACCCAGCTTTAAAATCAAAATATCTCACTCTGATTTTCTTTCCTGTTACAGATTTGAGACATGGTAAGTCATTTCCTTCTCTAGTTTTCTATGCCCAAATTTACAATGTATGACATGGTTAGATAAGATGATATGCAAAAATTCTTCTCTAAACATTTCTAGAAGGGATTCAGTTGATAAGAAGACACAAATAAATATTTATTCATTTATTACCTCAGTTATTCAGTTATTAGACAATGAACAGGGATTAAACACATGTTGGGTACTCCTGGCTTACAAATATAGAGCTCAGAGACTAGTAAGACTTAGACATATATTTTTCCTTAGCTGAAAATATATTTTCTGAAGAATTAATTCTCAGGTTATGGGTCTTCTTTTATGAGTCAGGCTTGGTATATGGGTTTGAAGGTTGCCGTAGAGGAACAAAAGCATTTATTGTCCAAAGTGATATCCTGAGAAAGTAATCTTGAAACTGCAGATGCTGAGGGTCACAACATAACCGCACTTTGGGGGACTTTAAGCAAAGAATAGTGCCAATAGTTCATGGTTAAAGAGACATCCTGGTAACAAGGTGATCTAAAACAGCCCGATGTGACCTTCTTGAGGTAGATTAAAAGGTAATCAAAGGTAAAGTGATGGATAAGCATATGGTCTGAGGTCTTTCTGTGGACTGGGGGCTCTGTCTGGATATAGATGTCTAATGCGCATGAATCTGTCTAGTGGAGACAAGTTTAGATGGTTAGGTGAGCTGATGTCCCGCTGAAGCACCCTCACTCTTTCCCAGACTCTTTCTTCTCCACCTGTCTCATACGTAGAATATGTTTCTGTGAATTATTAGGACGTCTTTGTTTATTTTAGGAAAGATAAGATACAGGGGAGATGAGCAAATGCTGATAAGAGAGAGAAGCTTTTCAACTCAGAATGATCTGACGGGGAGGTTAAGCTTGTTTTCTAATGGCATTATTGCTCTTTTTTAATGTTTATTTCTTGCTGCTCAGCAGACTTTCCTTCTGCATTTGGTAACAGAAGACTGTTTTTCTTTTGGGAAACTACTCCTTCACCATTCTACATGGTCCTGATGGCTGCACCCAGCTTTTTTCTCAGCCAGTTGTTAAACCCATGGCTCATGCAAAGCCAATTAGATGCTCTTTCCTTGGCATTTAGAAGTATCAGAGAAGAGCGATGCACGCATGGAAAATGGTTGGTGCAGAGTCATTTCTACTGCAGAGTCCTGATGCAAATGTCCCTTCATTTAGCTATCTTGGGGAAACCTTGGATCCCACCTTCCCAGAGTCTGTATAACCCTGTCCTACTACCTGCCTAGTATCCTTTCAATAAGCTCAGTTGCTTATGCTAGACAGATAAGGTTTCTCCTCTTCATATTAAGGAGCGATGGCCTCCTCCATATATGAACCTTTTCTAAGTTCAGAGAAAGGTTAGGAGTTTTAAAGTATTTTGGAGTCTATTATATTTTAAAGTAGACTTGGGAGACAAAATAAAGGGTCCTAGAGCTCCATCTTTGACCAGTGTAAGAAAGAACAATAAGATTTAGGCTCCTTGAAGGTCTCTTTTACTTGAAAGCTCATTTGTGCTCTCTGTTCTAAGGAGATTGTGTAAAAGCAGAAATCCCTCTTAACAACATGACAGCTTCTTTAGAGGTTTGGACATACCCCTATTCATAGGTCCAAGTGTTACTGCAGGCAGATTAGTATCATTTTCCCCAAACCTTCTCTCTTTCCCAGTAGCTAGATAATGTAGAACTTCCAGAATTTTCCTTCAGCTTCTGCTTTGCTATTTAAAGAAAGGGATTCCATTATCTTCCACTCTTTCTTCAGCCTTGTCTACAAGTCATTTGTTATATTACAGCATTTCCTGAAATTTAGCAAATTCTTGAAAAGAAAGATTTAATCTTCTCAGGAGAAGCTGGGGAAGATTTATGGACGCCTATTCTTAACATGTCAAAATGTGGCTTGGCTGCTAAATTTACTGGGACCGCCTACACAGCTGAGGATTTCTGCGACTCTGCTGGAAATAATGGCTTTTGGAGGTAACCAAACAGCATTAGAGAAAAAAATAAAAAAAGATTCTTAGGTTGCAGAAGTATTTCTTGTTTTATAAAAGAACATTACATTTTTAGGAGCTCATTAAGTTGTTTTCCCTTATGTTTGACCCCAAATTAGAGTTTGGGTTTCTTAATTTTCTCTTCTAAAATCATCTGCAAGATATTGTTAATGAGTTTCCAAGTTTTCAAATGCCACACAAATTGAAAGCATTAATTCTTAAGTATTATTATGGAATGAATTGAATTTTGTTAGGTAGCCTTTACAATGTTTTTCTCCCTGTGCTTAATCATTACAGGTAATTTAAAAACAAATACTTTTGCAAGTGAACCAATAGAAATATTTCGATCATTGAACAAAAAGCTAAAAATCCAATTTACTACAAGTATTGAACATTTTTCTGCGGTAGTAGTTGTTTCACTCTTTCCATTTCTTTGTTCACCTTATTTTATGTCCAGAATTTCTCCCCACATACATTGGCCATCCCCCCCCCCTTCATTTCATGGAAGAAAATGGTACTCTGTTACACAAATGTGCTCCCCACTTCCTCAGAAACTGCATTCAGTCAGTCCCCGTGGAAGGAATCGGTAATGAAATTCTATCTCTCTCAAGTGTGTGTAGACATATCAATCACTTTAAGTGGAAACAATCATTCCTCTGCCATTTGGAGCCAACATCTTTGAACACAGAAGCAGTACCATTGCTTTCTGTTGCTCAAAATAGTTTTTCCATCTAATGCCAAGGTTTACCTTCCAACCACATGCCACAGAGGTCAAGAAAAGCAGATTTCCTGATAACATTTGATTTCAGCAAAGGGAAGGATAAAAGGTGCATGTTGTAATCTGGGCTTAGAGTTGGCAGGAGATGTGGAGCCCAGTGGAGGTGATCGAGCAGCCCTGTGCTATCACCCTACTGCCAAACCCTGATCTCGGACCAGGGTTGGTCTGAATGCACAAAGATTTACAGTTTATTTCCATGCCATTGATACACAGTTCTCTCAACTCTAATATCGCCTACCCAATTCAGCGTTTCTTCTCCCTCCTACATCGCAAAAATATTTTGTATCCGTGATGCTACCTTTGTCTTAAGAATCATCAGACCGGCTTCACTTTTGTCGTGGTTTCAGTACTTTTGGAAGCTGACACTAGAAGATACAGAAAATAAGGCACATAACCTCTTTTATTTGCAACCACCCCCATCTAGCATGCCTCTTCTACCTACCATAAACTTTGAAACCCACACACGTTTAAAATGCGGCTGGCTAAAGGCGTTTTGCTGGATGAACCAGAGAAACATGACGGCAGCACAGTACGTTCTAGCTACAGTGAGGGGCTGCGGTCTGCACAGGGCCTTGCTGCTGGAAAGCAAAGCTGTGCTCGCTCCCAATCCCCAGATACAGGGCAGCATCCACACAGAAATATTAAAAAGGAAATTAATAATTTATTTCCAAAATTCATTTGCAGCTGCACTTCAGTGAATTAATTACTTTTTGTCTTTCTCCTCTTATTCATTCCTCTCTCTTGCTAATGATCAAGTTGGAACTAGGAAGAAGAAGAAAATAGGGTTGGAAGAGTCACGAATCTGGTGCTGCCAGAGCACAAAGAAAGTGCTTTTATGTGGCTGCTGAAGAAGGGATCTGATAAGTGAAAAGGGATAGGTGAAGCTTAATCCCATCTTCTTCACACTAAAAGCATCAGGAATCCATGTTACTATGTTATTATAGGTTCTACTGAGTTCTTTAGAGGGGGGATTAAAATCTGGCAAGCAAAAGTTGCAAGTTATTAAAAAGATTCATCTGTTGTTTATCACTACATCATCTATGCAATTCACTCCTCGGTATGCTCATTAAAATATTGTGGCCACACAGACAAAGCAATTGTATAATTTTGCTTCGGTGTTTCATGGAGCTGGTGTACTGACTTCCAGAAGGGCCGGGGGTGTGCAAGGCAAATTTTGCATAACACTTGCTTATCACGACTTGCCAGATGACTCTGAGGTGACATTATGGCAAGGTTCAAATTCATAGCCATTTTAATCACTCTCTAAGCTACAAGAGAAAATCAGCCCGAGAAATTTCATTTGCCAAACCCCAGATTGAGGCAAAGCAAATGCTTTCTTCCATATTTAAAACACTCATGAATCAGGGGGAAGACCATTACCATCATGCCAGTCAAAACTACCATTTCAAAGAAGGCAAAAGGGTGTGCATTTTATATACCTTATTCCAAGTAATCGTTTAAATAGGGAAAATAACCTTTGTACTAATGAGATTTTTGAAAAGCAAATGAATGTAAAAGCAAACATTGAATTTTCCCTTATAATCTTGTTCTGGCATAGGAGCTGTAGCCATGTGAGCACCAAATGATCCCCTTAGGGATAAACAATTTCCATGGGTGCAATTCGATATTCTGGTACGTTTATCCACAGAAAGGGGCTAAAGTTAAGGAAGAATGGAGAGAACTTGATATTTCATTTTATCTAAAAGACAAGAGATAGGGAAAGGAAAAGAAGGAAGAACAGGGAGAAAGGATGCTGACCGCCAATGCTGATGACCTTGGGGACAGATATTCCTTGATCCTGTTCAGTACTAACCATCGCCACCAGGGCCTATTGACTCCTCTATGAGAATCTGTGTAGCCCGCATGATGCTGTGCCCCCGATGGTCATAAGTAACCATCTGCCTTAGCTTTCACATGACCTGACAGGATGAGGAGTTCATCAGCTAATTCAAACTTGTTTTCTGAAGGTTGGGATGAGACAGCACCATCTTAAAGAATGTTTGAATTAGTCTCACCTGTGAGTAAGGAAACAAAGGCTTTGTAACTTTATGTCTTCTAATACCGTAGGTTTGGGGGAATGTAGCTCAGAATGTCATTGTAGTCCTTCCCTGGGATTCTTAAATATGCCAGCAAGTAACCAAAATAATGGATCCCAAGTATCTCGGTAGAAAACACTTCCCTCTCTCAGCACTGAAAACCTTTCACATCAGGTGAATTCATGATCATCCCAATGCTGCCTTATATAGCTGTTAAAACTTAAAAGAGATCTATCTGGAGGAAAAATTTATTCAATATTATTAAGTCACCAACAAATCCCATGCACCTAATATACCAATAAACTTCCATTGGCTAGGCACATGCTCTTCCTTTTACAGCTTCCCTAGAAATTCCTTATTTGAAAATTTACCCAAAATCAACCCATCCTATCACACAATAAGAAACTCAGGCTCTATACATAAGATATACTGTCATTGTTTCTACAAACCCAGGATATAATTTGATAATTTAATAAAAACGGTTTGTCTGTTTCATGTTGTATGTGTGAAAATAAGTAGAGTTAACTGTAGAGTTAACTGGAGTAATCCATCAAAATATTTCCCTAGAATCTCCTGGCAAGCGGTGACACCAGCAGCTGGAGATTCAGTAGACATCTTTCCGTCCTCATTTCTTCAGGAAGAACACTTAGAACACTGTAATGATTGGCTTAAAGGAATCTTGTGCTTATGAAAAACTACCCTGCTTCTGCTTTATGCATTTAAAGTTCATCTCCTGCCAGACTCTTTACGTGCCCTGAAAGCTCCTGGAGGCTTTTGACTACCTAGCACTGCCCCCATGTGGGCCAACGCCGTCACTAGTACAACGAACTACCTGCGGTCCATCTTTGACATTAGCAGAAGGAGGTACAAGCCTTGATTTTTAATAGGTTTTATCCTACATCTTGGTTTGAGTTTTCAAGTGAAATAGAACTGTTTCCGAATCTCAGAGTTAGTTGGAAAAAAAGTAGGTAGGCTGGTATGCCTGAAAATAAAAAAAGAAAAAAAAAAGAGGAGAGGATAGGAAAATCTAGGCCAATGTTCTCTCTCACCTGGGATTCTTGTTTTTCTCCACCCAGAAGGTCAAATCTCAGCTGAATCAGTATGCAGATCACATACACAGCAACTACAGTTCCAGACTAGGGAATGTGCTAATTGGCTCACCTGCCTGAAGAACCGGGGTGCCAGTCGTCTGACACACAGCCTCTGAGGGAAGCAGGGCTCACTGCAGGACAGCATGTTCTCGCCACTCGGCATCGGCACCGCCGCCTATCCCTGCTCCTTGCAAGCCGTCTGGCCAGACGCAGCAGTGACTGGAGCACTTTCATAATTATTCCCACTTCGTAGACTAATGTGTACACTTGGGATTTTAGAATGCTATTTAATTCAGAAGAAATTAAAATTAAAGCCAAGGTCCCTTCAGGCTTCTTTCCTGGTTTCTTCTGTAGTGTTCCAAATAGTGCACTATACAGTGAGATGCCTGGGAATGTAGACAGAAACACCCTGTAAAGTCTGTTCTTAGCCTTGAGAATATGGTTAATGATACCACCCATACCAAGCAGGACAGTACAAGAAACAATCCCTTTGGTTACTTGCTGGTAATCCCCTCTACTATTGCCACTTGATTCCAATTTCTTTTCTGAGATTGTTTCTGGAAGCCATGGAATGCTTCAGAGAAGGAGGATAGCATTTCATGAGAGACAAACGGCCTCATTCCCAGCAGCAAGGATGCCCTTGCAGCTCCTTTTGAAAAGGGAGCTCTCCTCCTGAATCACACGGCATCCATGGTGCTGATGCAATAAGAACAGCACAAAACTACAGCTGTCAGTTGTTGATTAAGTCTGGTAACTTAGCCTGGCTAATGAGGTGGAGGTTTCTCATGCTTCCCCAGCCTAATGTTGCCCATTAAATGTACACTTATTAAACATTCAGATAATTGTGGTAGTCATAATAGTGGTAATGATAGCCACACGATGACAGTGATGAAGGAAGCATCCTGGAATGGAGAGGCTTTCATTCCGCTGAAGCAAATCAAAGGAGTTGCAGAACTGCCACAAGCCGTGTGCAGAACACCTAAGACGATTTAGGTATTCCTTTGCTTTACAATGTTTTTAATAAACTAAGAGTAATCACCTAGAAGATTTCCTGGGATTGCTTGAATACACAAAAGTACACATTTCCAGGCAACTCAAATACTTTCTCCTGATTTGAATTTGCATTTTGACCTGAAACTAGCAGAGAAAAGCTCTATCTCAGCATTGTAATTTACATTCTGCTTTAGTTCCTTATTTATGATAGTTAGATTTTAGGTCAAATATCCTTGTGGAGCCAACTACCTTATATTAAAGAGAGCCTTCACACTCAACTAAATGAGGTGAGCTTTTCTGTTTGGTTTTTTGGTTGGTTAGTTTGGGGGTATTTTGTTGTTTGTTTTCTTTACAGGTTTGCAGCTGAAATTTTTTTCTTGCTTGTATTTTTCAACTTATATGTTTGTCAGAGAGTCTCTAAGTGTGGGGCAGGATAAGATGTGAAGGTGTCAGAAAATTCAAGGCAACTTCTATTTTGTAAGTCTCAAAAGGATTTGATAAGAATATGAATTGTCAGTTTTGCTCATCTCTCAGTTCTAAAATCTATACTCAAAACCTTTCATGTCTGTCTTATCCCTCACTAGCATCAAACATAATAAAATCAAAATAAACTTCTGATGAAAACCAGATTTCAAAATTTTACCATGGGTTTCTTTTCTGTTTGATTCTTTTTGATCAGCACCAGATACACCAGAAACAAACAAGTTTCTCCCAAATCCCATTTTGTCTCAGCAGTACTCCTAGCTAGGAAAAAAAAAATAGACAAATATGGAAATGATGCTGCTCAGATATTCTTCTATCATCTCTTTTAACAAGTTCATAAAAGCACTACTGGTGTTGCCCTTATGAATTTTCCAAATTGAAAATAAGATAGATAATATAGTAGGCTCAGCTTCAGAATGTGTGGTGATCTTTCTCCTGCATTAGGGAATCTTGCATCCCTGACAGTTCAGTAGCACGATTTCCTCTTTTCTCTTAAGCCTAATGTAAGTCTAATGGGCTCATTTAAGCTTGTAATGAACAGCTTAGGAGTTTTTACTCTCGGGTTCCCAATCCTGGTAGGTGACAACAGCTTGTTTGCATTTGCCGTATGTATTTGATGCTCCACAGTTCTGAAATGCAATCTTTTGCTGTCTGTACAATTATTATGATACCCTTGCAACATGAGGTACCCAGTTACACTAGTTTACCTTTTGCAGCCCAAGGCTCACAACCTGGTGACATTTGAATGTACTTGCTCCAAAGAAAGCATTGGTCTTATGACAGTTTTGTGTTGTGGGATGCACTAAAAGTAGGTTCAACTGACCCAATTATAACAGCATACCTGAATCTGAAGACTCTTCTAACTACTGATGATTGCTTTTCACATATTTAGAAAAGACTATGACATGGCTAAGAGTGGGGTGAGAGGAGAAAGTCTTTGGCCAAGTCTCTGAAACATAGGAACTCATTAGAGATTTTAAGGGCTTCCTTTGTCCTGAGAATAGCAGAGTACCAAGAGCATATCTACAAAAATTGATTTAATAGAATCCCAGCTAATGTTGTTGATAGAACATCAACAGTGACACTTCCAACATTTCTATTTTGGAGGGAACTGGGGAGGGGGCCAATCTGATTAGGAGAGAGAGCTAAGGAATTGGCGGTCGTGCTGTTTTTGCTTCATATGTAATGTTTTATACCAAATAGTGATAACAACGGATGACCTGAGATTGTGGACAGGGTTGGGGATGTGGCCCAGGTTAGAGCACTTCCAGTGCATGTGTGAGTCTCTGGGTTCAATTCCCACCACTTAGACAATGAGAGAGAGAGAGAGAGAGAGAGAGAGAGAGAGAGAGAGAGA
>PVJS01063404.1:0-10490 GCA_004027185.1 Glis glis | reverse complement strand
TTTTTTATTTGGAAACAGGGTCTCACTAAGTTGCTGAGAGCCTCACTAAGTTGCTGAGTCTGGCTTCGAATCTGTGATCCTCCTGTCTCAGCCTCCCAAGTACTGGGATTATAAGCATGTGTCACCACACCCAGCTAATTTATTTATTTATTTACTTATTTTTGTGGTACTGAAGATTGAACCCCGGGGCATTTTACCTCCGAGCTACACAGCCCTATTTTTTATTCTTTATTTTGAAACAGGGTCTCACTAGGTTGCGGAGGCTGGTCTTGAACCTGTGATCCTCCTGTCTCAGCCTGCTAAATACTGGGATTACAGGCATGTGCCACCATGCCTGGATAAAAGTTCTTCTTTTAAATGATCAAAAATTTAGAGATAGAAGGACTTTAGAGTTCCTCTCCTACCAATATCCCGATCACCATGTTTTAGACAGGTAGGAAAAATGAACCCAAGGAAGTTTAAGATTTACCCAGGTCTGATTCAAAACTAAAACCAAAATTCCTGAACATCTTGACTCATTTCTGGTGGTCTTTGGCATTATAGTGTACTGCCTTCATGCCTCTCCAAGCTAAAGGACAATTTTTTAATTCATTTTCTTCTGTTTATAAAATAAACACATTGATTATAGTCTTGGATTGATGAATATATTCTACCTCATTGTCCTTATTACATTGTTTTAGTTATAAAACATTTTCATAATGTAGGTATCTCCCCTAAACATTTTGGAATATCCTAAGGCAAGAGGGGAAGAAAAGAATGTGACTGTCTTGTGTTGAGAGAGCTGGGGAGAGAGGTTGGGGATGGTGACTTGTCCTCATTTCCTTCTTGGTATACGAGTACAAACAATGTCTCAGGGGCTTTTCCCACTCTAGCATGGGGGCTTCTCTGATTGTTTCTCTGGTATTTAGACTTAGCAATACTGTTAAGATCAAATAATAATTTGGTAATCAAACTTTTTCTCTCTAAGATATCTAAATTATTCTTTTAAATGGTAACAGAGGTTGGGAACAACACTTCTTCTGGTTCAATAGGCAGCTCTATCCAACACAGCGTAATCTCTTGTCTGATATTCTAGTACGAGTCAAATGTCTGTCTTCCTTTCCTCCATTGGGGCCCCTTTCCATCACAGTCATTTTTTCAAGGCCCTGGTGTACTCCATACTCATGTACTCTGGTCTCATCACACAGAGACTTCTCTCTGTCATCTTGTTTACATTATCTTCCTTTTCTAACCAAATAACTATTTTTCAGTCTTCAAGTTTCAAGTGTTTTTACCAAGTACTGATATTTTAAATGCTATTATATCACCATCTCTAGCCATAGACTCTCCTTTTAATTCATTCCACAAAAGCGTTCTCTTTTCTTCTCAACATTTCTACATAAATTCGGTTTATATCTTGTCCCAAGTGCAACACCACTTGGTTGAATCAACAAGTCATTTAAGAACCACTGGGAAAAGAAAGCTCAACAGGTTGGATAGAAAATTAAGGATTTTAATTCTTTAAACTTCAGAGATCTGAGGGACCTGATGTGATGGAGCTAAAACACAAAGGAGAGCAGGGCATTGTAGAGCAGCACTCCTGTAATCCCAGTACTTGGGAGGTTGAGACAGGAGGATTGCAGGTTCAAGGTCAGCCTAAGCAACTTAATGAGACCCTGTGTCAAAATAAAAAATAAAGCTGAGCGTGGTGGCGCACACTTGTAATCCCAGTACTTGGGAGGCTGAGACAGAGGATCGCAGGTTCGCGGCCAGCCTCAGCTACTTAGGCCCTCCGCAACTTAGTGAAACCCTGTTTTAAAATAAAGAATAAAAAAATAGGGCTGGGAGTGTAGCTCAGAGGTAGAATGCCCCTCGGTTCAATCCCCAGTACTGCAAAATAAATAAATAAATAAATAAAATATTTATTTTTATTAAATAAATATAAATATAAAATAATATATAAATAAATATATAAATATATAAATATAAATAAATATAAAATATTTATTTATTTTATATAAATAAATAAATATAAAAAATAAATATAAAAAAAGATCAAGCTGGGGGTGTAGCTTGGAGGTAGAATGTCCCTGGGTTCAATAGCCATTGATGTAGCATTGAAGCCAATTTTTTCATTACTTTCTTCATAAATCGTTTTTTTTCTACTGAATTGGGGAATGGAATGAAAAGGCTTGTAATACTGGAATTACACTGTTCACATCCCACATGATAGTGTGACCTGTCATTCTATCATAGACAGATACTAAGTTCATCTGGCGTATTTGGTTCTTCAGATACTTTGTTGTTTTCCAGTATTTTGTGTGCTTCTAGGTGTTACTAATTGATTGTTTAATTTGTTATTGTATGTTCCTAGGTTAAACTAAACTGTCAAATTACCAAAATCATTTACCCATTGTTTTAGAGATGGGTATGTTTTCCCTTTTCCAGTCTCTAGGGACATTTTCCCATCAGTGTAAGTTGGTGAAAGAAGAGGGAAAGAGTTTAAAGGAGTGAGAGGGAAAAGGAATAAAAAAGTGATATTCTTTTTTTTTCTTCTTTGCAGTAGTTACATCTTCTCTGTGACCTATTCTGTTAGTAGTCATAAATATTTAACTAATATTTTAATTTATTCTTTGGACATTAAAGTTTAAATTAAATGTCCCATAAAGAAAAAAGTTTATAATGTATTTCTTAGGGAATGATTGTCTAATTCCAAAACCCTTAGTCGTCATAGACATTTCTAATTATACTGGGCTCTGCAAACTGAATACTTTTCTTGCTATTATTCAGTGTTCAAAGGAGGTCAGGTTACCTAGTATGGTGCCTCAACATGTCAAGCAGTTCACTGTACTTACTCTGTTTATGCTTGGAAGTTTAGCCTTGCTGATTAGTGGGTGTTAGGATTATAATCAAAGAATTACAAGTAAATATCAAACATCAGACTTGAAGCTGTAAATTATCCGTAAGAATAAGGCATTTGAGAAAAATATTACCTAAAGCTGTAAAACGCAGTCTGATTTTGTGGAAATCACCAGGTCCTAGAGGGTCATATTTCTGCATCCCAAGGAACACTGAAGCTAGTGGGCTACATTATTTAAGCACTATCTCCAATAGTATGGATAATGCTTTGTGTTTATTGCCTACATGTGGTTTATCATCAAATGAAAACTATGTATCGGAACTATTTCATATTAAAATTAAAACAAATATTTTATCAAGTAAAATGGAAATTTTACCTTCTGAATAAGGTAAGGCATTATTATATTCCAATGTCCTTTTTGTGGCAGGATAGCTCAGGTACTAGATAAGATCACTCTCTAGCCACTTGGGTGGAAAATTTTGCAAAGTACTGGGTTCTGATTTGCATTGCTTCTAACTGAATCCGTGATACCTTGACAAAATTGTGAAAATTTTGAAAAGGTGGCCATCCCTCAGTTGACAAGTCAAATTTACTGAAGTCAGAAAATTCAAAATAGAAGTGATATTGTCAATTAAAGAAACAATACATTAAGCAGATACAAATTTGTAAGTGCATATAAATGTGTGTGTGTGTGTGTGTGTGTGTGTGTGTGTAAGAGAGAGAGAGAGAGAGAGAGAGAGAGAGAGAGATTGAGAGATTGATTAATTGATTATGTATCAGGTCGCACAGTATGAATGAAGTCCTCATTCTTTTTTTGTGTGTGTGGAACTGGGGATTGAACCCAGAGGCATTCTACCTCCGAGCTACACCCCCAGCCCTATTTTTTATTCTTTATTTTGAAGCAGGGTCTCACTAAGCTGCGAAGGGCCTCATTAAGTAGCTGAGGCTGGCTGTGAACCTGAGATCCTCCTGTCTCAGCCTCCCAAGTCCTGGGATTACAAGTGTGCGTACCACCATGCCTGGCATGAAGTAGTCATTCTAACTGTATCTCCCAGCTGGCAAAATGAAAACCGTAATGCTCAAGATTGAGTCACACCTGATCCATGCTAAATGCAAAGTGGCAGTGAGGATGGAACCATTTCCCCCTCACTCCTAGAAGGTTGTGTAATCTTCTGCCTTTCATTTTGAGTCAGAGATTTTGAATATTTGTTTTAGAATACTAAGGATGGCTGAATGTAGGTGGATGTAAAATGTCTCCAACGATTATTGGGTCATATTATTAAATCTCTCAATTTAAAAAGATATATTTGTTTTGAGATTAAGCTGCACATTGTAGATAGGAAATTAAGCTATACTTTACCAATATATGGAATGGTATGACTGATTGAATTATGAAGTTGTGTGTGTTGGAAGCTTAATACTTTAGTGGGAAGCTTTTATGTTGCTAAGTATTTAACTATGAGCACATTGAGGGAAGTATTTTTGTTTTTCTACTAGGGATTGAATCCAGGGGCAGTCTACCTCTGAGTAACACCCCCAGCCCTATTTTATTTTTTACATGGAAACAGGGCCTCACTAAGTTGCTGAGGCTGGCTTTGAACCTGTGATCCTCCTGTCTTAGCCTCCCAAGTACTGGGATTACAGGCATGCGCCACCACACCTGGCGAGGGAAGTACTTTTTACTATGGTATTTTATTTTTATCATGTTCATGTTGAATCCAATTATGTTTGAACTTACAGTAGTCCCCCCCCCCAAGCATGGTTTCACTTTCCATGGTTTCAGTTACAGAGAGTTAACTATGGTCCAAAAATATTAGATGAAAATTTCCAGGAATAAGCAGTTCATAAATTTTAAATTACATACCATTCTGCTAGGGTGATGAAATCTCATGCCATTCCACTCTGGACACGAGTCATCCCTTTGTCCAGCGTATCCATGCTGTATATGCTACCTACTTATTAGCCACTGAGTAGTTCCCTTGGTTTTCTTTTTTTTTTTTTCTTTTTTTTTTTTTTTGCGGTACCGGGGATTGAACCCAGGGGTGTTCTACCTCCGCGCTATACCCTGGCCCTATTTTTTAATGCTTTATTTTGAAACCGGGTCTCACGAAGTTGCGGAGGGCCTCACTAAGTAGAGAGAGATAGATAGAGAGAGAGAGAGAGACAGAGAGAGAGAAAGAGAGAGAGAGCTGAGGCTGGCCACGAACCAAGATCCTCCGGTCTCCGCCTCCCAAAGTACTGGGATTACAAGCGTGCGCCACCATGCCCGGCTTCTCCCTTGGTTTTCAAATTGACTGCCACAGCAATATTGCATTGCTTATATTCAGGTAACACTTAATGGTCCCAAAGTACAGAGATTGTGAAGCTGACAAGTCAGATATGCCAAAGAGAAGCAATAAAGTGCTTCCTTTAAGTGCGAAAGTGAAAATTCTTGACTTGATAAGGAAAGAAAATAAACTGTATGCTGCAATTGCTAAAATTTATGGTAAGAATGAATATCGGTAAAATTTTGAAGAAGGAAATAGAAATACATGCTGGTTTTGCTGTCATAGCTAAAACTGCAAAAGTTTTGGACACCATGCATGACAAGTGCTTACTTAAGATGGAAAAGACATTAAATTTGCGTATATATGTATAGGAAAAATAGCATATATAAAATTTGGTACTATTTTTGGTTTCAGGCCCCCATTGGGGGTTTGGAATGTATTCTTTGAGGATAAGGGGGACTACTCTACTTGTTTCTTTTTTACATTAGAGAATTTATGCTCAGTAAAATCACCACAACAATTATTTGTCTGTCATTTATGTAAGTAAATTATTTCCCTTTAATAAAAATAAATAGGATCATGCATATGCATGATACAGATGTTTATGATTGTTTTCCTGCTTGCAGACTAGTCAATTCTTAACTATTACAGCATATGGTTTCTTTATCAAGAAGAGAGCACAAGGTGAGCCCTAGAGCACTATTTTGTCACCTCACATTTGGCACCTTGCCTAGATAGTGATCTCTAAATTTTTTTTAATTGAACCCTAGGAGAATGTTACATAATAGTTGTTGATGAAACAAATTGGAAGTCCAAATTTATTAATTAGATTCATAAGCTTTGTTTTCTCATAATAGTTGAGCAATTTTTCTGTTGTTTTGGTTGGCTTACCAGTACCTTTCAGTAGATTTCAAACTTCACAACATGTCTTAGATAGTTGCTTCTCTCTCCAGCTCTATAAATTACCTGTGAAACCTTCGTAAGCTGTAAGTGTAAAATTCAGAAGTCTTTATCTGTATACTTTCTGTGTCTCTTAGGCTACCTGTAGGTAGGAAAATTGCATTTTAATAAGGGGAGAGGAGAAAGGAAAGAAGTCTTTGAAATTGGTATAAAGATTCTCAGATAATTTATTCAAGTAGTAGCTCCTGGATTAGCATTAAACTTCTCGTGCTTCTTTTCATCCACAGGGCTTCAGCTTTGCAAGGTCAAGTGCTGCATTTAATGCATGTGAATAATAAACTTCAGCAAAATAAAAGGAAATTTCATGCTTGGGAGGAAACAAAGTTTACGTGCTTTTACTCTTACTTTAAGAATACTGTCCATTAAAGTAATAGAGTTTTTTTTTTCCTGACTTGATTTTGGAAAATTGACATAAAAACCTTACGATTTCCCATGTAACATTTAAAACTTTCTGATCCTATTCCATTGCTACATGATAATCTTTTATTTCTAAAGAATTATATGTTTTTCTCTCTAAAGGGGGAAACTAAAGCAGAAGCTGAATAATCTTTTACCTGTAAAATATGCATATTTATGAAAAAGTAGATACATCTGAAAAATTGCATGTATTTTTATGCTCCTATTTACTTGTTACCATGGCAACCACCACACTACTTAGTATTTATGTTGTCTAAGAGTGAGAACACCTTTTCAAAGAAATAAATATGCCACAACCATGTATTGTATTTACTTTGGTACTTAGAAAAATATTTATTCTAATGCATATTTTTGCAGAAAATAGCAATAAATAATGTAAACTTCAGCTTCATTTAAATGGTACCTTTTCTTGAAGCATGCTTTTAAAATCAAAATAATTACATTCATTCTTTTCCTTATTGTAAAAATCATTATAAATAATAGGAATGATGAATTTTAAAACTCATGAGTCAATGTTGAAAAGTAGTCTTTTGATTTTTCCTATTTTTATGACTTGGTATTTTGATTCATAATATATTTCTGAAAATACATAATCTGAGCACTTTGACCATATACATAATGCTAGCTGCATAAATCAGAAAATGTAAGTAGTTTGTATTGCTGATTAATGACAGTTTTAAAACCTACAAACAAAAGATTTCTATTTTGTGTTTGAAATGAAAGGCATGGTTGCTATTATTTTTCTTAGCTTAATTATTTAAATAATTTTCTAACATGTGTGATAAATAAATATAATTTTTAGTGTTAAACATCAGAATGGAAGTTATGAAGCATAAAATCAGACATGTTTCATGTCACGTATTACCTGTTAAGAAAAACTGCAATACAGCATTTAAGTACAACAGAACAGTGAGCATATTGTCTCTGATACTTGTAAACAGGATGGAGCTACAGTTTCACAGTTTATGTTGACAGTATCTTTGTGGGAAATGTAATTATCAAATGAATTATAACACGTCTTAGTATTAAGATTATTAATAGTAATTTTAATTGCCTTTTTCAAGATAATTGGATATGTTCTCATAAGTATATGGGAAAAAGGACATTGGGCTAATTAGATATTTTGAACTCGGTTACCTTTAAAATACCTCGAAGTTTAACATATAGATTCTATATTTTAGGAATTTCTTCCTTTAATTAAATGTTTTTCTAAGTAGAATTAAAATAACTGGTAATCCACGAAAATCTCACTGATTATCCCTTGACATTCCTCTTTGATTAGTGGTATGGTTTTACAAGTGGAATAATAGTAATTTTAAAAATTAAAATTTTAATTTTAAAATTTCATAATCTAAAATTGGCAAAATCAAGAAATAATATTTTACTCCACTAATGAGTGCTGTTGGATGGGCTTTTATGAATTCTTTCTCGTAGTTTTAGAAATTGATCCATTTTTAAAAGGCAATTCAATTTGAAGATACATACCAGCAACTTTAAAGTTGCTTATATACTTTGATCTAGGAATTGGACTTTTAGAGCTTCTCAAGGCATTATTCAATGGTATAGTCAATATATATATATATATATATATATATATATATACAGGAACCACAGTTTTATTTTATAATAGAAAATATTTGAAATAACTAACTAGAATATTAAGCAAGTTAATGAAAGATTATATTCTCCACAAATTTTTTTTTTTTTTTGCGGTACCCGGGATTGAACGCAGGGGCGTTCTACCTCCGCGCTATACCCTCAGCTCTATTTTTTATGCTTTATTTTTGAACCCGGGTCTCACGAAGTTGCGGAGGGCCTCACTAGGTAGAGAGAGAGAGAGAGAGAGAGAGAGAAGAGAGAGAAGAGAGGAGAAAGAGAGCGATAGATTGCGCGTGCGCGCTCGTGCGCTGAGGTTGACCGCGAACCCGGATCCTCCGGTCTCTGCCTCCCAAAGTACTGGGATTACAAGCGTGCGCCACCACGCCCGGCTCTCCACAAATATTTAATAAAATAGTAATATTCTCATTAAAGAAGCACAGCTACAAACAAACTGTATTTAGTATGGTCACACATTTGTTTAAAGAAAAGACTATCTCTAAAAATTCAAAGATAAAAGTCTAAATGCAAATATTCCAAAATTATAATGGATTAATTCCAGGGAGAGGAGATTGTAAGGAATTTCATTTTCGTATGTTTCTTAATGGGTTTTTTTGTACTGGGCATTGAACCCAGGGGTACTCTACCTCCAAGCTATACACCCAGCCCTATTTTACTTTTTATTTTGAAACAGTGTCTCCCAAGGTTGCTAAGGATCTGGCTAAGTTTTTGAGGCTGTCCTCCAACCTGCAATCCTCCTGTCTCAGCCTCTCAAGTACTGGGATTACAAACTTGTACAACTGCGCCCAGCTGCTTCTTAATCTTAATAGTAGTATTTAGTACTATAAGTTGTTTTAATAAGTTAATTAAAATTGTGATTATATTATGATGAAAATACAACTAACAGAGGAAGGTGTGTGTGTGTGTGTGTGTGTGTGTGTGTGTGTACATGCACATGCGGGCATGCGTGCTGGAGATTGAATCTAGGGCTTCACACATGCTAGGCAAGTGCTGTGCCACTAAGCTATACCCCTAGCCCGTGAAACAATATTGACTTTTTTGTTTGTTTGTTGTGGTACTGGGGGTAGAACCCAAGGGCCTTCTACCTCTGGGCTATACCATCAGCCCTATTTTTTTTTTAAACAGGATCTCACTAAGTTGCTAAGAGCCTCACTAAGTTGCTGTGGCTGACTTCAAACCTGCAATCCTCCTGTCTCAGCCTCCCAAGTACTGAGATTACAGGCGTGCACCACCACATCCATCTGAAACAATATTGTCTTGTTCAGCATTAATCCATTGTCTTTTTTGTTTAAAATCTAGAAATGGTAGTTGATAAATAGTTTGATGATTGGGTGAATGGATGATGGGGACAGGAAATATCAAAGTGGTTTTAGGGAAAACACATTTGGAGGGTCACAAAAATGCCCTATTTATGTTTAAGTAAACTTGATATGTTTATCATAACAATAGATGATGGGATAATGAAGTGATGAGAATATTCAAGAATTGCTTTTTTAACTTTAGTTCTGGTAGCATAGAATAAGGCCAAAATTAGATAGCTGAATATATCCTAGGACATTTTCAATTTGTATAGTCATACCTAGCTATTAAAAAAATAAGCAAAAACTTTATCATTATAATTCTAACATGAAAAACAATTTACTTGAGAACCTGAAGCTCCATATTTAATCTCCCCAACTTTTTTCCAATTTAACTATTTTAGTTAAATTTTTATGATACATAAAGGCACCAAATTATACATATTAATGGAGTTCCATGATCATAATGTTTCAATATATGTATACATTGTATAATGTTTAAATGAGATTAAATATATTTATCTCCTCACTTCTTTATGATGAAAACATTCAAAATCCTTTCTTCTAGCTTTTGAAATATACAATACATAATTATTATCTATAGTCATCCTAATGTGCAATAGCACACCAGAACTTCCTTCTCCTATCTAATTATAACTTAATACCCATTGATTGCCACTCCTCCCTCCTACCTTTTCTCCCCAGCTTCTGGTAACCACCATCTACTCTTATATGAGATCAACTTTTTTATAGTTCACATGTAATGGTTGTCTTTCTGTGCCTGGTTTATTTCACTTAGCATAATGATCACCAGTTTCATGTAACATGATTTCATTCTTTTTATGGCTGAATAATACTCCATTGTATATATACACCACTGATGTTAAACATTTGTTCATATACTTATTGGCCATTTGTATATCTTCTTTTGAGAAATGTCTATTTAGGTCTGGTGCCCAATTTTAATTGGGTTGTTTGCATTTATGCTATTGAGTTTTTTTTTGTTTTTTTTTTTGCGGTACTGGGGATTGAGCTCAGGGGCGTTCTACCTCCGTGCTACACCCCCGGCCCTATTTTTTTATGCTTTATTTT
>PVJS01063403.1:0-10494 GCA_004027185.1 Glis glis | reverse complement strand
GGGAGAGAGAGAGTGAGCTGAGGCTGGCCACGAACCCCGAGCCTCCCCGCCTCCCAAAGTACTGGGATTACAAGTGTGCGCCACCACGCCCGGCCTCCACTATTAACTTTTTTTAAGTACAAAATACAAAAAGCCACATATTTTCATTATTGTAGAGTCTCGTGATTTTCACATACTTCATTTGTTTATTTAATAAGGCATCTTCCTTTCCCTCTCCAAGGATCTAAAATTTAGAGATACCTGTGGAACAAGGCTTAAAGGTAGAATTCCAGGTAAAATTAATATAAAATTAAATTCTTTTTAATTTAATTTTAATCTGATCCAATATCAGCTATGTGTCTCTTCTACCTATCAGCAATATTTCCACAAGACTCTATAAGTATATGCTAAGGAAAACTAATTCCTTCCAGAAATACATTACACACAAACTATTTTCTTCTATTGATCTAATATTTACTATACTTGTGTTACCAGCATCAACAAATAGGTTCACTGACCTTTTAATATATTATACAACATAGACCTAAAGTTTTAATTTCAATATTTTATGTAAAATAATTTGTTTTCTTTTTCTGCAGTGTCTATGTTTGCTGAGCAGATCTGGCAAACTGAGGAAAGACTGGGAATTAAAGACTTTACTGGGGGCTGAGGTGTGGTTCAGTGGTAGAGCACTTGCTTAGCATGCACAAGGCCCAGAATTGAAAAAAAAAAAACCAACAAAAAAAATTTTTTTCATGAACGTAAGTAACATCCACTTGATACAACCAACTCTTAATACTGGTAGACAACTTGTTCGTTTGGGATATTATTTAATGGCAAAGATCTGCACTTGAGTCTTACTTTTGTTTATAATTAATCAGGATATCTTAAGGAATTAAAGTAATTTTAATGCTGAGTCAAATAATTACGAAAGCAAAAGTATTTCTTTTACCTTGTTATAATACTGCTCAAATAAAATAGTTTTTGTAGCATTACCCTTATTCTGTCTTACGTTAACTTTTCTACATCAGAAGTTATCTTTATTCCTCCCTCTGGAAAAAAAAAACCCATAAAAGTAATCTTTTGTAGCACATCTAACACAACATCACTCTCAGGTACTTAAAAATGGTTTCATACTGATAGTTATCTACCCTGCCTGGCATAAAGAAAATGCAACATTCTTAGAGCCCAGGCTTTTCAGAAATTTCTTCTAAGCTATAATCTTTAGCCTCAGTTCTGTTTTGATTTAGGACTAGCCCCTTGTTACCAATGGGGGAAAAAAACTCTAATATTTCAAGTATTTGCCTTAATCAGTTTCTTAAACTCAGACCTGTGAATCCACAAAGACATGTTCTTACTGTCTGAAAGTCCTCTTTAGGAATTTTCAAGTTGTTTTCATTTTAATGATATCTAGAAGAGATCTCTAGATGATTCAAATAATCACAAAGCATAGCCTTTGAGATTTCAGTATGCATTAGTTTATGGCTGTACTAGTGGTGCTGAGCAGTCAGTACTTCTTTAATTGTTAAGAGGCTAATGAAAAAAGAACAGAGGCTGGCTTGAGACATAAATGATGCATTCTTTCTAGAAGAAGACTGAATGACAATTTGGTACAGTGCATGAATAAAGGTTTTGTGGTGAGCCTGCAGGCGAATGGGTCATCATACACCACGCAGGACAGGCACGTCAAACTCAACAGTATTCATGTGCAAACAGTGAGTCTGTTTTAGTAAAAATACATCATTTGGCACATTAATGTTGTTAATTTGAACATTATTGGTTTTAGAGTCATATTTGCATTTTCTTTACAGATCCATTTTAGTTCTAAGGTTTTTATGAGTTATTAAGGATAAAGAATTTTAACTGGGCTTTATGTTTCTATGTCTTAAAATGTACTTTATAATAAAAATAATTTAAGTCAATAACTAGGGATCTGTAAGAACTTTCTTCCTCTAAAAAAGGTTCCTTATGTTAAAATTGAGAAACACTGCTGTAATTGATTCATTTTGTATACACTGTGGTCTTTGTTGAGGTAAGTCTTGTCCAAAGTTCAAATTGTTCTGCTAATGAAATGAGCTGAAATAGTCCTATCCCTATGATACACGTCATAAAAAGGGTCATGACGGCACTTGGGGAAGTTCAAAGAAAGAACATCAACTAAAGACTCACTTAAGGGAGGAAAGACAGGGTCACATTTAGACAGAAAAGAAGCAGAGAAACCACACATACTCTCCACAATTGTTCTGGTTACTAGCTTGAAAATGCAACACATAAATGGACTTTATTCTTTCTTGACCTTGTTCAGGGAACTCATAAAGTGACAAGAACTAGAAGTTAACTTTGTTTTAAACTTAATTTAAAATAGTCTATGTATACAGTAGACCAAAGATAACATATTATAATCTGTTAATGACAGTTTTCTTTCTTTTTATTTTGTGTTTTGGTGTAAATAGGTTTACTGATATGAAAGTGTATGTATATTAACTATTTTGTGTTTTTCTTTTTGAAAAATATTTTTCTACACTAAAACACCTTAAAGCAAAAACAGGGACATTATATACTGGGCTCTTTTACTATTTTGAAATGAGAAAGCAAAATCTATGGAAGGATATAGAAATCTCCTTTAACTCTGAGCATTATAGCCTCAAATATTTTTGTTCTTTTCCGTTTTATGCACTTACAACTTTTTCAAAATGTTTGTGCAACTAGGTAGACATAAACAATTAGCACTGTCCATCCTCAGGAGAGAAGCACCACTCACCCATTGGCCAGTTGTCATACACATGCTTTGCAATGTCTGAGGCAGAATCATTCGGAGAAAACAAGAACTCTTTTGTTTTTCCGCTCACCAAGATGAGGCGCAAATTTATCTGAAAGAAGACAAAGATTCTCTTAATGTAAATCTTAAAACTTGTAACCTAAACAAACAAACAAGACTTACATAAGCTTTACATTTCAATAACATTTGAAATTATTGCTGTGCCATGTTGTGTTTTTTTACTTGTTAAACTCTAATAAGCTTTTTAAAAAAAATGACAATTTGGTATACAATTTTATCTCCTATTATTTAAGGTGTGTGTGTGTGTGTGTGTGTGTGTGTGTGTGTGTGTGTGTGATATTTGCCATAATAAATGAATGAAAGCAAACCAAAATTCATTATGCTTTTAAATTTCACTACTCCAACAAGGTTCAGAATTGGACTTTCGCAAGTTATCACTACTACTATAAAACACACATTTTCTATTTAAAAACTAATAAAAGTGTTGACTCTGAATGTCTTATCACTAAACAGGAAAGAGATATTAGTTTGGAATCCACTGGATTCACATTTCTAAGTCATTATATATTTGCTTATACCATTCTAAACATATTTTCCAAAATGTTCACTTTTAAATTTTTTTCTGCCATAATTAACTTGATGTTATTTTTAAAAATCACCATATTTATTGCTTTCCCCATAAGTCACAGAAATAAAAGTGTGGTTTTCTACAGCTCTGGACCTCTGTTAAGAGTAAAAAAAAGATCTTACTAAAAGTCGAGACTGGTTCAGAGCTGAGCACTGGGACTAGGCAATCTAGTATAGCACTTCTACACAAAAATAACAGAAGTTGGGGGCAGTGGCACATGCCTGTAATCCTAGCATTAGGGAGGTGAGACAGGAGGACTGAAGGTTCGAGTCCAGCACATGGTAACTTAACAAGACCCTTTTTCAGAATAACAAATAAAATAGGGCTGGGGGGGTGTAGCTCAGAGTTAGAACACTCCTGGGTTCAATCCCCAGTACCACAAAGGAAAAAAAAAAAAAGAACAGAGAATATCAGTATACCAGTTTGAATTGTGCCAAGTCCCAGGTTTTTTCTTATTAAATATAATGATACCAAAAAACCTTTAAGATGCTCTCACCAGAACCCAACCATGCTGGCCTCCTGGTTTTAGACCTCCAATTTTAATTTTTTTATTTACTATAAAAGTAAGAAAGAATGAAGGAGAAGAGAAATGGTCTTATTTTTCTGTGTAAGACTGATTTAAAATAGGAAATATTCAAATAATTGCAGGGTAATATGGTAATTATATATTTTATAAACATTCTTTTATTCATTCATTTATTAAGCATTTTCTGAAACACACTGAGCTTGGTACCTGGGTTACAAAAGATTTAATATGAAATCTCTTGAGGATTTCATAACCTTGAAGTTATGAGAGATGTATAAAAACAGATAACTATGAAAAGGAGGGACAGCTAAGATATGAAATTATAAATGCTTAAAAATATTTGCTGAATGAATTTTTAAAATAATAAAAAGGAAGTATCTGTAGGCGTGGTGGCACACATCTGTAATCCCAGCAGTTGGGAGGCTGAGACAATAGGATCACAGGTTCAAGGGCAGCCTCAGCAACTGAGAGAGGCCCTCAGTAACTTAGTGAGGCCGTTTCAAAATAAAAATAATGAAATAGGGCTGGAGGTGTAGCTCAGAGGTAGAATGCTAGTACTTCCAAAAAAGGGGGGAGGAGGGAGTACCTATGGTTCTGAGAGTCCAGAGTAGGGTACAGTACAGTGAATAAAAAAGTAAACCTAACAGCTTGCCATCGTATTACCAATTTCAGATACTGCATTTAGTTGGTCCACCTCGCCCATCTCTGAAATGGTTATTACTAACCCATTTTGGAGTTGTGGGAGTGGGTTTGGAGGCACTGATACCTACCTACCTCACCACTCTGCTGATGGCACCCAGAAAGTTCTGTGCATGGTCTCTATTGCTCTGCCTATTCTCCAGCATCATCGTGACCACTCTTGCCCTCCCTTTGCTCCACACAAGTACCTTCATTCATTTCCTCAGACCTCCACGTCCTTCCTTGCCTCGAGGCCTTCACACAGGCTGCTCCTTCTCTGGTACTCTGCACTCGACATTCCCCGTCCCAGTTCACATCCCAATCTCAGTGAATTCTAGTTTACGACTCCACGTCTTAGTCCATGGAATACACTAAATGGTTTATATATGCTTGAGAGGGGAGTGACATAAAAAACCCTAAACTTAATCATCTGATTTTCAAATTTGCTGGGTATGATGTAGTGATATAAAAGTCTTTTACTTATAATAGAAAGTAAGCCATCAGTCCTACAGTACAATATTTTATCTTTAAAAAATGTTCACATAGTTGTAATTAAAATAATGTACTTAGACCTGTTGTTGGAGGGTGTCAAAGTGACTTTCTCCCTTTTACAGCATAACTGTGAATTCAATATTTGTTATCGATGTTGTATGAAAGAGAAGAACATACCCAAAGATGGTCTTTAATATTAGAATAAGATTCACGTAAGATGGACACTATAAAAACACACAACTGAATAATGCTTATCTTTCTCATATACTTTTAAGAGAACATGGAAGAGATAAATGGTTTAGACTTGATGCTATAGCTATGGCTAGAAAAGGAAATAATTTCAATGTATACCTTGACTCTATGAAAACTAGTGGTTCTGAAAGAGATGGTTCTAATGACTGTTAAAGTCTCTTCCAGCATTAATATCATGGGATTATAGCATAAACAAAAAGGGGTATGATATTTAGAAATATAACATTATTATATATAAGGAAATAATACAGTGTACAGTTCAGTAATGACCAAGTCATTCCTATCAGTCACACTTTAAACCTGAACTAGAAGTGGAATGATGCAAATCCACTGCCTTCAGCTCCTCATCGCTAACTCTTTATCTCTGATTCCCTGTATCTCAGTGCCTACTGAAGCCGTACTACTCAACTGCAGAGTCTTAAAGGTCGCTTATCATCATCTAATAAAAACATCAAAAAGCTTCTTCTCATTTCTTATCTTCCTTAGTCTCCGCAACAGTCCATATATTTAACCCCTTCCCTCTTGAAAATATCTCATTAGGTTTCTATAATTCCCACACCTTCCCAACACTGAGAAATTTCATCCACTTCCAAGGCTTCAGATGCCACCTATATGGAACAGCCATCCACTAACTAACAACAATTTGGCCAATAATGGACACATATGTGATGGTAGTCCCATGAGATTCTAATAGAACTAAAACTTCCTGCCACCGAGTGGTGTCACAGCCATCATGACATCATAGGGTAACATTACAGCACAGTGCATCACTCACATGTCTGTGGTGATGTTGGTGTAAACAAACCTAATGCACTGCCAGTGACATACAAGCATAGCACATACAATTATGTACAGTATATAATACTCAATAATGACCCTAAATGACTGTCACTGGTTTGTACTTACCATACTATGTACCTTCTATCATTATTTTAGAGTGTACTCCCACTTTAAAAAGTTTAGTGTAAACAGTATACTGTGTCACACTGGCAGCACCTTCATACATTTTATGTTCTAGTCTCTTAATTGTATCATCTTTCCTATGCTTGACTTAATCTTGTTTTGCTTTGTTTATCTGGACCTAGGAGCAATGGGCTTTATCATATGGTATACATTTCCTAGGGCCACCACACACACACACACACACACACACACACACACACACACACACACACACAAGCTAGGTGTATATTACATTTGTGTAAGAACACTCTATGATGTTTGCACATGACAAAATTGCCTAATTACACACTTCTCAGAACATGCTCCCCATTCTTAAGTAACACATGGCGGTATTACCAAACCTATTCTCCATGGAGCACCATTTTAATTTCTCTAACTGCCAGGTTATCATTTTTAATCAGGTATACTGCTATACCCTCAAAACTGTTATGTTTAAAATTGAACTTATATTTTCCTAAACAGCAGGTATCTTTCCTGGCATTTATTTCTGCAGCATTTTCCTGGTCTCCCCAGCCACACAAGCGTGGAAACTCAGAATCATCATTTACTCTCACCCTTTTACCTGATGTCCCTTAGCCAGTCTCTTAACTCTCAAATTCTGTCTGTTGTCAATTTTTTGGCCCAATCCATCCTGCATATTGGCAAACACTCTCGAAATTTAAAATTCTGTTAGTGTGTTCTAGAGATCTAACATTTATAATCACTTATGCACAGTACTTTGCCTAAAGTACAGTTAATCATCGTACAACCCTATGAGATAGGAACTATTATCTCTATTTTATAGACGATGGTAAACCAGAACAACAAGGTAAAGTACTCTTATAAGAGCACAGAGTTCACAATCCAAAGCTCTTCAGTCCAACCACTATTTCCCTACCCAATTTTCTATTTGGGCCAAATTAATATTATTTATATTAATAATATTCATTAAGAATTCCCCAAGGCAAAAATCACCAGAATGGCTTCCTGATTGCTTCTGGTCAGTTCTCAGGCTACTTTTCAAGCCTATGTTGCCAATCAAGCCTGCACTACTCATTCCTTACCTAGAACTTCCACACGATTGCTGGCAAAGCCCATCGCTGCCGACCTAATTCACATGCCTGACTGGGACGATTCTGATTTATGCTTGCTGTGTCATTATTATTATGAGCAGTCTCCTTTTAACCCCTGGAATACCTCAACTTAGACAATAAAATATAAGGTCATCCTACATACATCAGTTATTGTATGTACCAAGATACAGCTTATGTATCTTATCTCTCCAGGTCAATCACAGTCCTTGAGGGTAGAAAATCAGTCTTAAAACTTATTTCTCTTAGCACCACGAATGATTTATTACCCACGTGGCTACAGAACAATTTTGGAGACGAGTTGCCTTGTATGTGTTGTATGTGTACATGTAGAAGAATACTTTTTGTTGGATTTACCAACAATTATGAAGAAAAGTTTTCTGTTTTCACTGTTATGTACAGTTAGGTGATAACATACTATTTTCCATGCACAACTATCATGCAACATAAGCTCTGAAACAGACCAGAGTGATTGGAAAAAAAAAAACCTGCCCTGAAGAGGAAGAAAAAACCCAGTTAAAAATCACCCTATTCTTTACAATATGTTTGTCAGTCAGCTCATTATTCAAAAGTGATACCAAGCTCTCCTGTTTAAGAAGAATACATTCTGTCTGCCTATCAAGAAGCGATTGTTGTAAGCTGCCTGTGCTTTGCAGTCCTATTCAGCTTGCATAGACAATTTGCATCAACCTGTGACTAGTGATACTGTCACTTAGTGGTGCCCCAGATAGCTCATGTGCTCTTAATATTGAGGTTCTCATCTATAAAATAATGTCTCTGGAATACTCATGAATTTTTACTTAAATACAATGGTGTTTTATTATTTATTAAATTTTAAAATCCTAATAAATAATTTACCAATTTACTTAAGATTGGTATAAAATTATCCAGCAGGACAACTCTGTATAACAACAAGCTGGGAAAGTGACAAGTGAAACTGATAAATGGATCAATGTCACTCTGCAATATTAAATAGAATTATCAGTAAAATACAGCATAAAATTCTGCATTTATGCCTACTTTCTAAGCTAAGAATGTTAACTGGCATAGTTATCAGTGCTAGTTATTGTAGGTGAATGCTTCAGACTATTTTTTAAAAAACCCTTGATACTCATAAACTATAGCTATTACAGAATATAAATATAGCAGCACCAAAGCAGTATTATAATACAGAAAGCAAAACAAACGGCATCAAATGGTTTCACGGAGGGGACATAAAGAGGAGAATTACAGACAGGGGTCCATTAGAATATCTCTTCTACTTTCATAAGACTTTGAAACTTTCTATGATGAAAACTAAAAAGAAAGACATGAAGAGGCAAGAGTTCTCCAAGTGAGAGGGAAGGATCTTTGAAAACTCATGGGCCAGGGTTGACACGTGGACTATGTACAGACCTGCAGACAACTGAGGTTAACAATTCTGGAGACTGGGGCGCCTCGTGTGAACAGGAAAGTGAAAGGAGCAGTTTGCCCTCTGACCAAGGTGGAAATGAACAGACCAGTTGGAACTCTCCCCCAAGTGGAATAGCGGTAGACACGAGGTTGTGAGTACATGACATGAGTCTTCAAATTAGGGACAATGCTTCCTTCTGCCTTGGCTTCAAAGTAATCAAATCTCTCCAAAAATGGCATGTGAATCATACTGACATTCTTAAAATTGGACTTCTTATAAGTAAATAACTTGTCCAAGGTTGCTCCAATTCAATTGGTTCAAGAACAAGTTAAACTAAAACACAAAGGTCCCTAATAAGTCTAAATTTCTAATTGTAAGGGAGGGAATATAGTTCAGTGGTAGAGTGCTTGCTTAGCATGCCCAAGGGCCAGGGTTCCGTCCCCAATACCATGAAAACAACAACAACAACAAAAAATCTTCCAATTGTACATAAAATCAATATCATCAATATCTAGGACCGTTTTTAAAAAGTATGTGAGTGACAGTAGTAGTGAGAGGTGTTCCATTTTTTAAAAGGAGGAAATTATTTTAAAGATTTTAATTATTATCTATTTTTTTTGGTGGTGCTGGGGATCAAACCCAGGGCCTTACAAATGCTAGTCAAGAGCTCTACCACTAAGCTACACCCCCTGACTCCAAAGTTTTTATTAAAAAAAAAAAAAGAAAATTTCTGTTGTCCGGTTCTTAATGAAAGCCAAAAAAGACTGAACAAAAAAATAGAAAATAAAGATTAAAAGATCCATTGCAAACGAAGAGGCATGTTAGTGCTATTAGTCCTAATAGAAATAGTTGGATGATAAAAATTAAGCCTTTACTCAAAGATTGAAGATGTGAGTTGCTTTTGGAGATGTTGGAAGTTGCTTTTATGCAAGGAGTAGTTTTTGTGCAGAGAAAATACTTAGATCTCTAAGCAGAGAAAATGCTTAGAAGTTTACTTCAATTTTGTATCTTTAAATTAAAAATTGACTTATTAAAGTTACAAATTCAAAGTTAGTACTAGTTTTTAAAGTTAAAGATTTTATTCAATTTACAAATCTGTCAAATGTTTCACTTATCAGTGGCTTTGATTAATTGGTTAGCCCTTTGTATCAGTGAGTTCCACATCTTTGAACTAAACCAATTGTGAATTGAAAATATCCAGGAAAAAATAACTGCATCTATACTGAACATGTAGAGACATTTTTTTCTTGTCATCATTCCCTAAACAATAGAGTATAGCAACTATTTAAATAGCATTTACACTGTACTAGGTATTACAAGTAATCTAGAGATTAGGTATTACAAATAATGTATGATATGCTAAGTTATATGAAAATACTATGCCACTTTATATAAGGGTTTCATCATCAGATTTTGGTAACTGTAAGAGGTCCTGGAACTTCTCTTCCCACAGATACTGAAGGACAAGTATACTTAGATTTTAAACTAGAATTATAAATTGAATAAATCCTATTTCCTTTTTAGATATTTCAACTTTCTGATGGCAAATCTTCCCAATTACCCAATAATTCTTATAAATCTAATAATTTAGTTTACTTATAAAATAGTGAACCTTAAATTCTCAAATATTATAACACTGTTAATATACTTATAAGCCTTTTTCCTAAAAATCACAAGTGAAATCAATATATAATTACTGTGTGTGTGTGTGTGTGTGTGTGTGTGTGTGTGTGT
>PVJS01063402.1:0-10490 GCA_004027185.1 Glis glis | reverse complement strand
ACTGAATTAGTGGTTGCTCCAATCCTAAGACTCCAGCTCTTAGACCGTTCGACCAGCTACTGGTTCCTCTGACCCTCCACGTGCAGTCAGAACCTGGGACTACATTGCTGCAAACTGTAAGCCATCTGATAAATCCCTTTTTTAAAAATATACTCATTCTGTGTATTCTGTTAATCTAGAGAACCCTGTCTAATACAAGGGGTATGGTCAGAGTAACAATCATAATAATAAACATGATATAACATTTATTTAATGATTGTTATGTGCCAGATTTTTATATAAGCATTTCACATACATCAATTTATATAATCACAAAACCTCAAGCCAGGCATGGTGGCGCAAGCCTGTAATCCCAATACTTGGGAGGCTGAGACAGGAGGATTGCAGGTTCAATGATAGCTTCAGCAAGTAGTGAGACTCTCATCAACCTAGCGAGACCCTGTTTCAAAATAAAAAATAAAATAGGGCTGAGGGTATATCTCTGAGGTAAAATGTCCCTGGATTCAATCCCCAGTACCACAAAAAATATTATAATTTGCAAAGAAGGATGAAGAAACAAGGTCTTGTGGAAAGTGAGATATAGGGCTGGAAAGGTGTGGGCCATGGGGAGCTCTGAGTTTCCAGGCATGGTGTATGGAAGAATGGTACATCAGGACCCTGAAGAGATGAAATATGATGTCTCTTTACAGGGAAATTAACTTGTTGGCCAACCCAACAAAATGCCATCAAAGCCTAGGCTCTGTCAGGTAAAAGAGGTCTTGGCACTTTTTCTTATCCAAAACCCTCATTTAATCTGAGGTCTAGAGAGGGAGGAATGATTCATCACTAACAGCTTGGCCAGTGACAGAACCAGGACCAGGACACAGTCGTATGCCCTCTACACCCACTTCTACATTCTTAAACCCATTGTCCAAACTCTCAGTATGCATTTTCCTTTCATCTCTCACAAATTATTTTAATTAAGATCTATAATTTCAAGACAGGTGCTACTACAGTGTATGCCTGCAATCCCAGTATTTGGGAGAATGAGACAGTAGGAACACAGATTTGAAGCCAAGTTCAGCAACTTAGGGAGGCCCTCAGCAACTTAGTGAGAACCTGTTTCAAAATAAAAAATAAAGAAAGGACTGGGGGTATAGCTAGAAGGTAGAATGCCCCTGGGTTCAATCTCTCATACCAAGATAAATCTCTAAGAATTTCAGTGCACGGTGTAATATGGTGGGAAGGATGTGCTACTTGTAAAGAAACAGACTCACATTCACCTCAACCTTCTGTAAGTCCCTTTTCCCATCAGCACACAACTAGTTCCATGGATGACCATGAGATTTTATCCAAAGTATGCAAATATTATATGCCTAGCATCTAGTTGGTGCTGAATTAATGCTTTTTTCCTTCTCCCTTCAAAACTCAAGCTGTTCAACTAGATGAGATTTATCAACGTGCCCCCCTGATAGTTACTAAAAAGAGAAAGAGAGAGACCTTAAGCATGCTACCTAGTCTCTCCTGATCCCTGCTCAATATCTTTTGCATCTGGGAAGGCGTATGTTCCTGTCATTACCTGTACCTTATTATCCAAGATCATTCTTTGAAACATCTTGATGCTTAGCTACCAGGAGAATTCCTTAACACATGATATATTAATTGATGTCAGATCTGGTGTGCTAGTTTTGATTTCTAAATCATCTGTTTTCTTTTGAAGAATTTAAGAACAGAAACAATATCTCTTCTTCTGATTTTACTTGTCATAAAACAATGTTCCATGTAAACACCTAATTTCCTGGAGAAGATAATTTGACTTAAGATAAGGTACCAACCTACCTTCCTTTCTACCCTTATGCAAACCCTGTACTCATACTCTTATGCAAACCCAGACACGCATAACAGGTACCACATCACAGGTCCCTTCTGAACCACTTGGTCAGAATGGTACTGATCACTTCACCCTGCTATCCTTTTCCAGGCTTGAATCTCTTTGCTTACCTTACACTCAGCATTGTTACCCCAATACATACACCCTTGCCTTCCTCTTGCCCACAGTTTCTAGTCTATCCAAGATAGCACCAACATCTTGAATTGGACCAAGTATAGTAATTACCTTGCCTGAGACACTTCAGCTTCATAGCAAGATAAATAATGTTGCATGTGTGAAAAACTCAAAGTAATGAAACTGAATTCTTAAGGATTTTTTACCATAACCCCTAGTTTCATGTGCCAAATATTTTATTTACACTGCTTTATTTAGAATGATTTTCTCTTCCCCCTTCTTTACTTAAATATATTAATCATTTAAGATTCAGAGAAGGTATAACATCTTCTAAGAAAGCTTGCCAAACTTTCTCTAACACTGCAGGCTATGTTAGACGTCCCATCTTTGCATGCCATTAGTATCCTATGTATGCTTCTTCTAGAAGGTATGACAGAATTTATTGTTATCATAGCTTCCTATTTCTATCATAATAGTCATTAAATCTCTTGCACTGGACTATGAACTTACTGAAGATAGGGACTTAATTTTTATATCCGTACCATTTCTACTGTGCTGTCTGGCACAAAGAAACTTAACTCTAATAAAATGTCAAGTTGGAGAAGTGAAAGAGCAGGAAAGAGAAGGCCCACAGACAGGCCAAGTTGAAGTAGAAATTTCTAACTAATGCCAAACCTCACTTCCTAATGAAAGATATAATTTATATAATGCTTGTATTAGTATCTTTTTCTTTCTTTTGTAAATTAGGCATAGTAATAAATATACCAATGTTGAGGATTAAATGAAATATATGAAAATATAAGATTTGGTACAGAGCAGGTGCTTTATGACAGGAAGTTAATATTGTGAACTGTTGTTCTGACTTGAATCTCTCCTATGATTTTTTATTATAACAGAAGGAAAATATGAGAAATGAACACTTATATTGAAATCACTTTGAAATAAGGGATACCCATAATTTAATTATCATATGCTGAAAACCCAGCTTGTATCATACATTTTATGGGTGCAACTACTTCCCAAATCACACTGCCTGATCTATCTCCTCCACACACCCCTACCCTGAGCTGCAAACAAACTTTCATTTACCTCTCTCTTGATGTCTAACAGGTATCTTAAACCCATATCCAAGACTTAATGTACCATTTTTCCTTTATATCCTATTTTCTAGTATTCACCTCAGTATTACAATCAATAAATCATGTAAGCGATTGGTTTGCTTGTCTGTTTTTTACTAATTTTCTAATTTACAAATAAAATTTGGTGCGTGTGTGTAATATACAATATCTTTTTTTAAAATTTATTCATTGTGCATCCGGTATGGTGGTGCACATTTATATTCCCAGTATTTGGGAGACTGAGATAGGAGGATACAAAGCACAAGGCCAGCCTCAGCAACTTAGCTAGAACATCAGCAACTTAATGAAACCCTCTTTAAAAATTTTTAAATAAATTTTAAAAAGACTGGGGGTATAGCTTGGAGGTAGAATTCTGTTGGGTTCATTCCCTAGTACCAAAAAAAAAGGAAAAAAGAGAAAGTAATACATTGTCAAATAGCTAAATAAAGCTAATTTGCATATGTATCTCCTCATGTACTTAGTATTTCATGGTGAGAACACTTAAAATTCTACTCTCAGAAAATTTCAAGAGTACAATGCTGGCTTCTTTTTTTCTTAGTCCTCAAACATGACAAGTTCTCACCTTATAGCATTGTACTTCTTGTCTTGTTTGCCAGAATGTTCCAAATAGTATTGGGCATGGATGACTTCCTTATAACATTCATATATTATCCACAGAGAAGTTTTTCTAACCATCTCATCTATGGGAACTGCCTGTTACTTTACCAGGTTTCATTGCCATCATATAACATATTTATGGCAGGCTGAATAATGATACAACTAAGATGTCTACATCCTAATCCCCCAAACCTATAAATACGTCACCTTGTAGGGCAAAAGAGACTTTGAATATATGATAAGGTTAAGGATCTTGAGCTGGGAGGATTATCCTGGATTATCTGGTATCTACAATCTTGGTCCTTATAGGAGAAAGGCAGAAGGGTATATGAGTCAAAGGGAGACAGTAGAAGACACTATGCTTCCAGCGTTGAAGATGGAGGAGGGGTTCACGAGCCAAGATTACAGGTGAATTCTAGAAGATTAAAAAAAAGACAAGGAAAGAAATTTTTCCTTTAGCGCGAACAGAAGGAATTCAGCCCTGCTGACACTTTGATTTTAGGACTTCTGGCCTCCAGATCTGTAAGATAGTAAGTTGTGTGGTCTTAAGATACTAAGTTTGTGAGCAGAAACACTTGGAAATATACAGATGTATGCAACTAGATATAGATTGTTGCTATAAAAAAAAACTAGAAAACTAGAAGTTGCCTTAGAATTGATCAATGGGCCCAAGCGGAAAGGAATCAAATGGCATAATGGAATAAGTTTAGATTTCCTGGAACATACTGTTAGTAGAAACATGGGTGTTAAAGACTTTGAAAGGGAGGGCTTGGAAGGAAGTAAAGAGGACAGGAGAGAAAACCTATACATCTTAAAGAATACCTAAATGATAAAACAGATTGTCAGTAGAAATATTTACATTATTGTAGCTACTAGAAAGAGTACAGGAAAAAAATGAGGAGCACATTGTCAGAAATTGGAGAGATCCCCATTAAAAAGTGGAAGAAAACTTATCAGAATTGTGTCCTATAGTATAGTTAGATTGGATGTAGAACTTACAAGCAATGAGCTTTTGTATTTAGCTGAAGAGATTCCCAAGCAAATTATTGAAGGTACAGCCTGAAATTTCAGCTTGGTTTCTTCTTCTTGCTTATATGTGACAAGAAAGAGATAAATTGGGGAAAGGTGTATGGAGGAAAAAAAGTACCTGAAAAAATGTGAAGTTCTCAAGCTATCCATATTGCAAAAGATGCTAAAATTGGGAAACTCATATTCAGGGAAACATGCTTTGGGAGAAAAATCAAGGATGTGCCTGGATAACCAATTGCTAGTGCCTTCAAAGAATTGAAGGTCAAAGTGTTCAATCATTGAGAAGACTCTTTGAAGAGATGAGAATGTAACTCATGGATTTCTTCAGCCATTCAATCATAGCTAGGGATAGAGATAGGATTATCTAGGAGGAGCTACTTGTCTACTGGAGTGAATCCCTGAAACATACAAGGAGAGATTTGCAAGCTTTTTAGAATGTTATATCAGTAGAAAAATTGCCATCTTGAAATATAATGGACAAAGAAAGGCTAAAGTAAAAGAAGGCTGCTGAATTCTCAAAATGCTACAGGCATGAAACTGGCTGATATAACTACTCAGCTTCAAACACATGCTACCCTTCATGAGAAAGGAAGGATTATTCAAAGAACAGATCCAAACACCAAGGTCAAATCAGTCAAGTCCATGGAATAGAGCAGTGGGCCCAGAGCTTGTGATAATTTGTTATAGCAGCAACAGAAAACTAATACCACATAACTAACTGAAATTGTTTTTTTTTAATTCATTTGTTCGGTATCAGATTCCTTCTTCCAGAAAGTAAGCTCTATAGGAATCAAAATCAACCTTGCTTGCCTTGCTCACTGTTGTATCTCCAGTACCAAGAATAATATCCAATTTATTGTAGGTATTCAAGTAAATGCATTAATATGTTAATGAGCATGATATATACTAATAGCACAACTATGGAACTAAATAACATAGGCTAAGAAATTCATACAGTTCTCAAGGCTAACTTCAAGTATTTCTCTTCATTTCTAAAAGGTATTAGCAAAATGTACCACCATTATAATAATACATATAACACCATCTTAAATATTTTATTTTAAGACAGATAAAATGTTAATATTTAATTTTGACAGAGGACAAATGTAGTTGTGATATACCTCACAATGACTTTGACACACTGGATTTCGGTGACCTCATATCTGAGATGCTATAAAAAGTCACGAGCTTTCTGGATATCATTAACCATTCTTGGGCCACTTCTCCCAATAGAGAGAAGATAATATTTCACGGAGCTCTTTGGATTTACTCGAAAATCCTGAGGCCGTTCACTGCTGAACTGCTGCCTTTTTCACAGATTACATAGTAGAAAAGTTTAAAGGCTGGTTTGCCCTATTGTAAGGAAACCAGAGATCATCTGAAAGTTGGATCATTGTAAATCTTTGCCCACTTCCACACAAATGCAAGTAAAACAGGGTCTGCCAATCCCAATTTGATTTTCCAAATCCAGTAGCTCCATCTGTGGGCCATTGCTGAAAGCTGCTGCTGCAGTTTTGTGCATATAAATTACACAGACTAATCACCAAGATCAGGCTCAATTATGTATATATGTATATAGTTATATATACAAATAAGTATATATTTATATTTCTAATAACTTTTGTTCATGTAAATGGACTCAGAGTACACCTGAGACAAAGGTGGAGTCTCAAAGGACACGGACACACCTTGAGCAAGTCATTTGGTTGTGAAAAGTAATCTAACAGGATATTCTACAATTAATTTAAGGCATGCGTGGGAAAATTTTTCTAAGTATATACAAAAAAGCTGTATTTTAATAAAGAATTGATTTTTATTTCTGATTACATTTTAGATCATTCAGATTGCTTTACCAGGAGCATGGAAAATAAACAAAAAAATGTAGGTAACCATGTATAAAAGAAGTTGTTTATTAGCTTCTCAAGCACTTCCTTAAAAATTCTGCTTGGTTCTTGTTTCTATTCTTTAAAATATGCTCATTGAGTACATATCAAGTGCCCCAGAATTAATTCCCAGTTAAATCCCAATAAGGCAAGATAAGACGCTCTTTATCGCTTATCTCTCAATGGTATCTCTATATCCAGCAACAAATATTTCTCAAAAATTCAGTAGACAGAGATAGGAATCCATCTCAGAGATATGTCTAATTTAGAGTCAAGACAATGATGGTTCTTGCATTACATATCTATGGCTAAGTGATAAATGACACTCAAATTATTTGGCAGTTTTAAACAAAGGCTGGGGATATAGCTAGGTGATAGAGCATTTGCCTAGCATGTGTGTGGCCCTGGAGTTTGATCCCCAGCAACACACACACACACACACACACACACACACACAGAGGCATTATCTCATTGTTTCTGTGTCTCAGGGATCCAGGTGTGGCTTAGATGAACGCTTCTGACTCAGAATCTCTCAAAATGATGCAATTAAGTTGTCCACCATGGCTGCAGGCATCCCAAAGATTGACTAGGGAGGACCTGCTCCCCTGCTCAGTCACCTGATAGTTGGCAGGAGTCAGGTCCACAAAGCCGTTGGCTGGGAACATCAGTCCCTTGCCACTATAGCCTTTCCACTGGGCAGCTCGCAACGTGATGGTTGACTCCCTTGGAGCAAACACACAGAGGGGAAGAGAAAGCACCCAATGTGGTAGGCACAGTCTTCTGTAACCAAATGTCTAAAGTGGCATCACATCACTTTTACAGTATTCTGTTGAGTAGAAGAGAGTAGTAGGACCAGCTAACACTCAAGGGGAGGGGATCACACCAGGAAATAAATAACAGAGGACAATAATCATTATAGACTATCTTAGAGACTGCCTACAATATCTTCCCACTTGGAGATTTGAGATTCTCATATTATAATGATTCATTTTATCTATCAACTTCTGGTCACACATCAATCTGAATACTGTCTTAATGTTCCATTCTTACAATTAAAATTTGCAATCAGTTGACTTTAAGGAAGCCAATGACCCCTCATAATGGAGGTGGGTCTCACTAGCTGAAGGTCTTAAAAGCAAATACTGAGGTTTACCGAGGGGGAAATATCTGCTCCCAGACTGCAGTTTACCCTATAAAGTCTGGTGTTGCCAGTCCCCTCAGTGGCATCAGCCAATTCATTAAAATAAGTCCTCTCTCTCTTCTCTCTCTCCCTCTCTCAATATCTCTCTCTCTCTCTCTCTCTCTCTCTCTCTGTCTGCTTTGTTCTCCCTCTCTTTCCCTCATATATAGATAGGCAGACAGACAAACATATACACCCTACTGCTTCTGTTTCTCTGGAAAACCCTGAATAATATATAATATAAATATAATACCTGACCCATTTACCTCTCAGGATTACTGAAAAACTATAATCTAGTAGCATATTGAAAGAGCATTGATTTTGAAGGCATAGATATCTGTATTCAAAACTCAGCTCTGTTCTTTACCTACTAGTTCTGGGACCTTGAACAAACTACTTAACCTTTCTAAATTTGCAGGATAATATAAAATAAAATAATAGTATTTTTACTATAGATTCAAAATGAAATCATAGAAGAAAAACAAGACTTAAATATAGTGGCCACTTGGTCAAAGTATGTTATAAATATTTTATGTTACCAAATATGAACCTCATTATAATTGTTTTTCATATTATTACTGTTGTTAATATTTTCATCCTACTTTGCCATCTCCAAATAGCATAGACTCCATTTGGAGAAAATAAGTTAGCACCAGTTCTCTTGCACTGTTTATAACGTGTTTCCTACCAACTGGAAATGCAAAAAATAACAGCAAATAGGGCATTTAGAGGTGGAAAGAATAAATCAACTTAAAAACAGTCAATTAATCAGAGCCTTTTCCTTGAGATCAATGTGTTCACCCATTTGTTAGCATGTTAATTATTGTGGCAGGGTTTTTCAAAGTTGCTTATAGATTTAGCCACATTTCAGCCCAGATGTGTGTTAGCCTTAATATGTTTTCTATGTAAATATTGACAATATTTCTTTGGGGGCGTCGTAGCAACATTGTGTTTCAGTTCAGTTTAACACAGCATTTGCTCACCCTTTCTCAGCTTAGACAGTGAATACAAGCATCAGCTTGTAAATCATGTCATGGTATAAGAAAAACAATAGAATGAGCAGAGTAGTGGGACTGTACAAAGCTCTTCCTTTAATCTGTTTGGCAGGGGTAAGCGTCCTACCTGGAGGATATATTTATGATCCTGCCTTAATGAGCAGAGGCTTCAAGCCTTCTATTCAGTAACTCTGTTGTTTATGAATAAATATGATTTATTAAAGTGTCCTCAGGATTTCTGACAGGGTGCACATATGGAAGACCAGTGTAATATTGTGGTGTTGCAAGTATCAGTGTGCTGAGGTTCAAACAGTGACTCTTCTGGCTTTCTGCTTATAGTCATGTGATCTTAAAGAAGTTATTTTACATTTTTCTGAGCCTTAGTTTTCTCATCTGTAAAGTGACTAGTGAGAATAAAATCCTTCCATTTGCATAAGGACAATACAAAACATCAAATTCTGTATTTGGAAAAGAAACAGCATAATATGCTCCATGCCAGATTATATTATTCCTTGCTGAATTTATTTGTAAGCCATTGCTATGTGAAACAATGAATGACAACGTACCTACCAAACTGTCAGGCTGGTCCTCTAGGACATCTCTAAGGAAATGAAAAACTAGAGACAGCTAAAAAGGATGAATCAGGAAAAGGCCAGGGCCAAATAGGGTGCCTAAGAGTACAAATTAATAATAAAGTATATAAATTATGAATAATTATAGTTGTCATCATTACCAGTAATTGCTAATCTCAAGACTAGAGCAATTCCAGTAAGTTCCCATCATTTGACCTCCCAGTCTCACTTCTGATGGGGAGTTTTCAGATCTGAGTTGCTTAAGATGAAAACAAATAAAAGAAGATACTGTTCAGCTCAAAACTCAAGAAACGGAACTAACTAATGGGTAGCCTGCTTTGGGATTATCTCTCTTCTTCATCAGCTGTCAGAGAGATAAGAACACACTTAAAATGCATCAACAACTCTCAGAAATGCAGGACACTCAGGGACCAAGCACAGCATGCAGCCTTGAAATGCAAATCTCATCATGTGAAGCGCTGGATACAAAGCTACAAGTCTATTAACAAAGTGCTGTTTTACTCTGGCTTCCAAAACATTCCACATAACTAATAACTCTGGTTTTAGGAACTAAAAAATGAAGTTTATTACAATTTCTTAATCCTATGGACCTCTTAGAACATTTTTCCAGTTCAGTAATTGCTCACAGCCCAACAGTAGCTGAAGATGGAAGATCCTGAACCATTAGACTTATTTCCACCTCTTTAAACGTGACTCCCGGATCTTGTCCTCAAAGGACACACTGTATGTCTCTTCCCTCTTGAGAGAAAGAAAATATCTTCAATATTGTAATATACAGTAACCACCATGCAAAAAGTAATAAATGTAATCGAAAGTATATTAATTTATACCCAGGGGTATCTCCAGGAACACCAACAATACTACTTAGTAGAATCTAATCACTTATTAGGCCATTGTAGAATTGGTGTGCACCTTAATGATTACTACACACACTTGTACATGCTTAATGATTACTACACACACTTGTAATCCCAGTACTTGGGAAGCGGAGACCAGAGGATCCAGGTTTGTGGCCAGCCTCAGCTACTTAATGAGGCCCTCCGCAACTTCGAGAGACCCGGTTTCAAAATAAAGGATAAAAAATAGGGCC
>PVJS01063401.1:0-10494 GCA_004027185.1 Glis glis | reverse complement strand
GTGTGTGTGGTATTGGGGATGGAACCCAGGGGCATTCTACCTCTGAGCTACACTCCCAGTCATATTTTATTCTTTTATTTTGAAACAGGGTCTCACTAGGTTGTGGAGGTCCTTACTAAGTTGCTGAAAGCTGGCCGTGAACCTGTGATCCTCCTGTCTCAGTCTCCCAAGTACTGTGATTACAGGCATGCACCACCAACCCCCACTTAAAAAAATCTTTAATACACAATAGTATAAATGGAATCATATGACAGCAACATCAATAGTGTGCACAGTTGAATGACAAAGAAAAGAAGAGGTTACTTAAGGTTAAGAATGGAGAAAAAAATCTGGTACAATCAGTGAGCAGTTTGGAGTCTCTGGAACCTGGAATTCAAGACAGATAAGGCTGGGAGGTGGGATGGCTTAGTGTATGGAGAGCAGGACAAGTCATGCTAAGAAATGGCAATGTGATTGAACATTATTATATTTATACCAACAATTTTGGCATCCTTAACTATACTTTTTGCCTTTAATTCAGTTTTGTGACTTTGTCCCTAAAGTAAATAAATGATTAAAATCTCAACGATTTTGCTTCCTATCAATGTTACCATAAAAGAGTACTGTGTTCCAAATACTCTTCAGTGCTTTATTCAAATCCTACAGTGTTACCCTCCAAATTGGCAATTGTGTGGTATGACAACTCTTAGCTTGATTCAAACTTTGAAAGGAAAACACCTCTACTTTTAATGGTTCAATATAGAGTAAAGTCACTTTCTACTTGCTATTATTGTTAATAATAATAGTAATAGTGTTTATTAAACATGTTATGTCAAGGGAACCACATACCTTGTTATTCTAGAGAGGCATTATTTTGATTTTAAATTAAGAATTTTGAGCTGAGTGTGGTGGTGCATGCCTGTAATCCTAGTACTTGGGAGACTGAGACAGGAGGATTTCAGGTTTGAGGCCAGCCTCAACAACCTAGAAAGACCCTGTTTCAAAATAGAAAATTAAAAAATAGGACTGGGGGTATAGGTTGGAGGTAGAACTCTCCTGGGTTCAATCCCCAGTACCACAAAAATAAATAAATAAACAAATTGAGAATTTTGATACGGTCATTCAACTGAGTAAATGGTAGGACTAGGATTTGAATCCAACCAATCTACTTCTAGAACCTGCCCTTTGAACTATTGTGCTGACACATAATAAGGGTATTATATATGATAACTTTTACTAATAGTAGTTAGAAATTGGTCACACTACTTGTAGGAGTATTCTTCTATTTTTTTCTTTGCATCCATTTCCGTCATTCCAATTATTTTCCCTGTATACATTCAATCATGGGGAATTTTTCAGTGTTTTAATACACCTTTAATTATCCACTCAAAAGAAAGTTTTAAATTCTTTGAGAAGAGACAGAATAGGGGATGAGGAAAACATTAGCAAATACAGCAGCCTTAACTATAGGAACCAGACCAGCCAGATTCTCTAGAAGAGAATCATTTTCCAGTATTCTCATTATTCCCAATCAATTCCCCAAATGCACCTGATGTTTTTGTAGTTCAGCACATCGTATACTTCGCCATGGGTCTTGATTTTTTATTCTGAAGGTGATATAGCAAACATACTGGTCTGTACATGACATACAAAAGTGTGTATTCAGATGACAGACTGAACACTACATAATCATGTATAAATTGAACAAAACATATTTAAAGCAGAAGAGCACTTCAGCATCCATAGCATCATCGTAGATCTCTTCCCAGAATGCTACTCCTAGGCCAAGCTTTAGTAGAGTGGTGTGGAATAGGGATAAGCTGGGGCCAGAGAGTGGGACACAGGGACATGACGATGCCACCTGTGTCTACGTGTCTGGACCTCATTTTGCCTATGCTTAATTGTGCTAAATCTCTAGACATTTCCATCTGTTCTCAGACTTAATAGTTTACAAATCATGTTGTCTTCTGATCTGTTCTTGAGGGCAGGACTGAGACATTGATGACCATTCACTAGACTGGGGAATGAGGGACCTTGATACTGGCCTGTCTCCTAGCATAACATCTCTAAATTGTTTTCCTCTTGTGTAAAGCAAGGGGTTGAATATGATCAATGAGATTTGAGGTTTATGAGATTCATCCAGGTAAGACAGGTATCATAAATGAGCAAAGGAGGCTGGTAGTTGGGGTGTGGGGGAGTGGAGGTAGCACAGGTGAAATTTTAAATGTAAGTAAGCCTGTTCCTATGTTAGGGAGACATTAGGGAGTAGAAGGAATTGAGAGAATATGCCCCATCCAATGAGGACCACAGTCACTTAGTTACAGTTAATTGTATAAAAATGAGAGCCTAATGTTGCCAGAATTTCTGATTTTTTTTTGAGAGAATCCTTAAATTCAGATATTTATGGCAAATCTCTTTTTTTTTTTTTGAGGGGGAGCTTCTCACTATGTCACCCAGGCGGGCCTCAAATAATCTCAGCTCAACCTCCCAAGTGCTGAGACCACAGGAGTGTGCTACCACAGGGGTGCACTACCACACGTGACTGAAATTGTCCAGTTTTAAAACCTTGGCAATTCAATCAAATTTGCTAAAATGAAAAACAGAGCAGTAACACTGGGAAGGAACACACACATGTGCACGCGCGCACACACACACACATGCTTGTGCACACAAATCTAGAGACTAGTTTGGCCTTAGTGTTGTCGGTGTGTGATTAGGTGGTTTCCAGGTTGCCTTCTGGCTTTAGCTTCTGTGATCCTAGACTGAATCCATTTTATCTAAAACCCATCTCTTCCCCTTTTGCTAAAACATTCAGCCACGCTCCCTGTGTCCAGAGGGTGATAGCTTTGGAGAAGCTCTTTGGCCAGCTCTGGATATGACCGTCTACAAGGGCTTGAAGGTCAAAGGATCCTTTTTCCATTGCTATGCTGTTGATAGAATTCAGAGGCTCCAGCAGTTAATTACTTGTGTTAATTAGCCTTTTCAGGGGCAATTAGTGTGGTTTAATTCCAGGATACAGAGCTGTTTCTTTAAACATTTTCCATCCTGCTCTTCCTTCTCATCCCAATGTGAAACAATAAACTGCTAAGAAATTGATTTTAGTTTCTACTTGGATGAAGTGTAGGCTTGGTTTATGGTGCACAAAGAAATCTTCATCCTCACTCTGGAAAGATTTTACCACATATTTGTTCTCTTTTATTAAACATAGAGCTTTCTGGGGATGTCCTTGAATTTCAACTAGATAAATAAGCCAAGTATTTGACTATTATGAGTTGAGTTAATAGAGCAGTTTAGATTTTTTAAAAAAATTATATAGATCAAAAAAGGGGGAAATAAAAGCAATGGGTTTTCATTTGACTCCAATCCTAAATGATCTTTAACAACTCTGGCTCCTAGAAGAACCATGTAGTGAAATTCACTAATATGATTTATTCTTAAAGATAGGTTTCCTGAATTTGACTGGCTGGGATCTGTATGTCAATGAGCTATTTTACAAGCAAGTGGGCCTGACTCTAGCTTAGAGTTCAGAGCACATGTTGACAATGGGAAGGAACCATCTAAGCAAATAAAATAAGAGTAGCATGTTCAGGGGAGCCATGTACCTTACTGTGCCTGAGCTAACCGCAAGAGGATAAACAGAAGGTTCCGAATGACAGGTCTGAGCCACAGTTTGTCCTGGCCCCAGCAGTGTACCAACCTACCTTGCACTTTGGAGAGTATGGTAACCATCACTGAATGTTGAACTTTTTTTTTTAATAGATATACTACTTTTCAGCATTCATTTGAGTTTTATTTTTAATTTTTAATTGACATATTTATACATATTTACTGGATACAGTATGATAGCTCAATACATGTATACAATGTGTAATGAACAAATCAGGTAATTAGCATTTCTAACTTCTCAAACATTTATCATTTTTCTGTGTTGGGAACATTTGAACTTTTCTAATTATTTTGAAATATCTAATAAATTATTGTAGACTATAGTGACCCTACTGTGCTATGGAACATTAGAATGAATTTCTCCTAGCTAACTGTATTTTGGTATCTGTTATCCAACCTCCCCTGCTACCCATCTTCCTAGCCTCTAGTGACCGCTTTTCTACTCTCCTCCACATTCATGAGATGAACTTTTTTTGGCTTCTACATTTGAGTGAGAATATGCAGTATTTGTCTTTCTGTGCCTGCTTATTTCACTTATATAATGTTCTCCAGTTTCACCCACATTGCTGCAATTGAAAAGATTTTATTCTTTTTTTATGGCTGAGTAATACTCAATGTTCAATCAAATCCGCATGAATTGGGTAATTATCCAATCATCTGCTGGGTGCGGTGACACACACCTGTAATCCCAGCTACTCCGGAAGCTGAGTCAGGAGAATTGAAAGTTCCGAGGGCAAATTGGGCAATGTAGTGAGGCTAGTCTCTAAATAAAAAATAAAAAGGGCTGGGGATATAGCTCAGTGGTAGAGCACCCTTGGGTTCAATCCTCAGTACCACAAAAATAAAGAGAGAGAGAGAGAGAGAGAGAGAGAGAGAGAGAACACCCTATATCATATTAGCAAAATATTTAGGCTTAAGAAAACAATTTACTTATTTATTTATTTTACCCATGCATTTTTACCTAGCCTTTCAGATTCAACGATGGAAACAGACCCTAAGCTCCACAGAGGCAGGGACCACATCCCCTTCACTCCATACTGCTTTCTAAATGCACTTAGTTTTATTGAATGAATTTTTGATTAATCATTTGAATATATAGGGAATTTAGGTAAGCAGGTTTCTATGTGTTCATTTCATAAAAGTTTGTTGAGCTTTGACTGCATTAATCATACTTGTTAGTGCTAGGGATATGGGCTAGGCTTGAGGGTTTAATCCTTTAACACACAATAATGGTGTCACAAGAAGGTTGCCCAAATTGCTGTGTGACCTTGGAGGAAAAATGGTGAAGAGTTTTATGTTGGCATCAAGAAGGAGGAAACATTTGGGCTCTGTCATGAAGGAAGAGCAAGAGTTATCAGGTAGGTTAGTGGACGGTCACTCCAGCTGCCTCTGGGGTGGGGGGACTGCAGAGCCCAAACCAGGAGGCGGAAGGGAGTGTGGCCTAAATACTGAGTAGTGAGCAGTGGTGTGGGGAGCACGTGGCTGGGCCTTGCTTATCATACACCTTTGGAGGAAAACCAAAAGAATCAGGCAACTAGCTGCATATTTAAAGATTCAAATATCTAATATCAAGTGGATAAAACATTGACTTAGAATAAATTTTTTCATTTTGTTTATAATTTTTGAATAACATAACAGTTTCAGTTATGGAAAACTGTGAACTCTCTGAGGGCATGAGGGATCATTATTTATTTTCTCCTGTGCTTATAAATAATAAATGAAATAAAAACTTGGACTTTGTTAAGGGACAAACTGTGGGTGATGAGGAATGATGGAAGGATTTGAAAAGTCATAAGCGTCACTGAGCGGATTAGAGAGCTGTGGTTTGGAAGGAAGGCCCTGCAGCAGCTTGGCAGGTGAGCAGCTGCAGAAGACGTGTGAGCAGCGGGATCCATCAGCAGGTGGCTGTGTGGGGCCACGGATTTGCCGAGCAGATGGGGAGGAAGAGTATGATTGTGGCGCTCTTGGTCCGCAGGACCCTGGGAAGCTGGGTAAGGAGGAGTGGGGAAGTAGCGAAGAAGAGGCTTTGTGCTTGGGCTGACGGAAGTATGGTAGTGTCAATTTCCAGATGAAATTCAGGAAGAATTCTGGATACGTTGAGTTTGAGGGGCCAGAGAGTATTCAGGAGAGATCTTGACACTGACAGTGGCGAAAAACTGGTTAGAAATGTGGATCTGGAGTTCTGAAGAGAGGTTGGGGCTGGGGATGGAGACTTCAGACCCCTCGCTTTGCATGTCTGTGGTCTGAAGTGAAGCTAGAGAGAGCTTAGACAGGCCATGTTACAGTGGGCTCAGGAAAGCTAAGAGGTCAGTGGTTTGTGATAACATGGAGAGGTAGTAGTGTTAGGACCGAGGAGGCTGCACTAATGTGGTGGGGGACAGCCCAGTGAGAACATTGTTCTCATTTGGATGCATCAGAGCCATAAACATTGAGTTGAGGAAGGATGAGGAGGTGAAGGAGTGGAGGCAGGGAGAGTGCTCTTCCAAGTTTTTCTAAGAAAACCCTTAAAAGATGCAACTATGGTAACAATTTTTAACGTTTATTAAATCTTTATTCTAAGCATTGTGGCTAGTACCTAGAATTTCAGAGGTAGGTTTAAAATCCCCTACAAGCTAGGGTATGCTCCCCTCCACCCTCGTAAACCCACTGCTGAGGATTGAACCCAGGAGCATTCTACCTCTGAGCTATATCCCCAGCCCTTATATTTTGGAAAATTTTATTTTGAGAGAGGTTCTTGCTACATTGCCTAGGCTGGCCTCAAACTTGTGATCCTCTTCCCACAGCCTCCTGAGAAGCCAGGATTACAGGTGTGCAGCACCACTGCAAGCTCTGGTGTAGGCTCTGATTGTTATTAGAAACACATTCAAAGCCGGGCATGGTGGCGCACGCTTGTAATCCCAGTACTTTGGGAGGCGGAGACCGGAGGATCCGGGTTCGCGGCCAGCCTCAGCTCTCTCTCTCTCTCTCTCTCTCTCTCCTTAGTGAGGCCCTCCGCAACTTCGTGAGACCCGGTTTCAAAATAAAGTATAAAAAAAAATAGGGCCGGGGGCGTAGCGTGGAGGTAGAATGCCCCTGCGTTCAATCCCCGGTACCACAATAAATAAATAAATAAATAAATAAAAAAAGAAACACATTCATGTGGATCTAAGACCTTAAAATGGAGCCCTTCATATACTTTTTGATACACATTGAGTTTCCATCTTTTTTTTTTTTTTTTGAGTTACCATCTTATTTTTGAGAACGGGTTTGTAAAGGAAGATCCTGGGCAACTTTGGAAGAAGAGAGGGGTCTCCTTGAACTGGGGAAAGAGTGGAAAACTGCAATACAGAGAATGCAAAGACAAACTTAACTATGCCATGCTTAAGAGACAAAGTAGCTGATTTTAAAGTCATGTTTTTGTGTCAATTCTGAGGATTAATTCTCATCTCTATTCTACCAACAAAGACCTCATCACTGTACAACAGCATTTGGAAGAGGGATAATAGTGAGCCATGTGACTTCCTGAACTGTAGAGAAAAGAAAGGAGGGAGGGAGGGAGGAAGGAAGGAACGAAGGGCGGGAGGGATGGAGGGAGGAAGGAAGGACATGAAAGCAAGCCTTGTTTGGACTTCAGAGTCTCTTTTAAATCTATTCTTGAGCGGGGCGTGGTGGCGCATGCTTGTAATCCCAGTACTTGGGAGGCTGAGATAGGAGGATCTCAGGTTTGTGGCCAGCCTCAGCAACTTAGTGAGGCCATCTGCAACTTAGGCCCTGTTTCAAAATAAAAGAATAAAATATGGCTGGGGGTGTAGCTCCGAAGTAAAATGTCCCTGGGATCCCCAATACCCACCCCACACACATCAATCTTGGCTGTTGTGACCTAAGGGCTCTTGCCAGTCACTGTCATTGGGGCCTTTCCTCTCTGAGCCTTCCTTCTTCCCATTTGATGACTTTTATGTCTGTGAAGAAATTATGCTAAGGGTCTGAAATGTCATTTCCATAGTGTGTGTGTGTGTGTGTGTGTGTGTGTGTGTGTGTGTGTGTGTGAGTGTGTGTAGGAGGTGTGTTTTCAGTGCTGGTGAATCTGAGATAATGAAATTCTAGAACCAAGTGTCTAATAGAAAAATGTGCTGTGTATCAGGGAAGGAGGGGAGTCGAGGACATTTGGCCAGATGTATGTATGAGGCCAGTATTTTCCTATTTTAGGGGGTGCTATGCCAGGAAAAAAATAATCTTTTGAATTGATGTGTGTGTGTGTGTGTGTGTGTGTGTGTGTGTGTGTGTGTGTGGTATTGGGGATTGAACCCTAAAATAATGATTTATGTTAAGAGTACTGTGTGCCAGGTACCGTGATAACAACTTTACATAAATTATAATTCTCCTCCTCATCCACACCAGCATCATCTTTAGAATCTTCTTATGCTTTTCCCCGGTGACCCCGGGGCTGCTCTTTTGGGGACTGTAGTGGTGTGGACCGAAAGAGTTGGGTCAGTATCTTGACACTGGCTTTTGGAGATTCTCAGGTCTTTTCCTTGTCTGCTAAACAGCAGGAGGATGGCATCAAGGGTGGCTGAGGCTTGGCCATTTGGGGTAATGGGAAAGTTGGGAAAAGACTTTGGTCTCTTCTGACTGGCAATGGCGTGTGCCGTCTCTCTAGAGCCGTAAGGCTGAGGCTAGGCTCACTCTCTAGCAGACCAGCCGACAGATTTTTGGATATTTGCCACATCAAAGTGTGGGGTAATAGCATCCCACCACCAGTGGGGACAGAGCCACATGTTACAGTGAAGAGGGAACCGGCCACTGCTCTTGCCTGTGTTCTCTCTGCACTCCAGTGTGCTTAGAAAACAAGGCGGCGTTCTCCTGTGAAGGTCCAGTTATTCTTCTTTCTCGTTTTGTTACGTTTTGATTCTTTGGAAAGAGGTGCTTACTTTTTCTACAGTCACACAGTTCACTCAGGCTCAATAGCACGGTAGAGATCTGTTTTTAAAAAGCCACTTGACATACTTTCTTATGCCACTTTCTCCTATTTCCATAAAAATCTTTATAAATCTGCAGATAAGTGGATATACTCATCTTTTACATTTTGGATCATGGACAATGTTCTCCTTCATTTTCCCAAACATTTCATAGAAAATCAAGAAAACAGCAGGGCATTGTGGCGCATGCCTACAATCTCAGTATTTGGGAGGCGGAGACAGAAGGATCACGGGTTTGTGGCCAGCCTCAGCAACTTAGTGAGGCCCTCGGCAACTTAGTGAGACCCTGTTTCAAAATAAAAAATAAAATAGGGCGGGAGGTGTAGCTCAGAGGTAGAATGCCCCTGAATTCAATCCCCAGTACCACAAACAAACAAATAAAAAAGCAAACAAAGAAAAAAAAGAAAGAAAATTAAGAAAACATCTTTTTCCATGGTCATTGTTCCTATAAGAATCTTGTTTTCATTTCTATATCATCTATGTGATGATTAATAGAGGTGGTGTGTGTGTGTGTGTGTGTGTGTGTGTGTGTGTGTATGTATGTGTGTGTGTCTGTAGATGACAGGGTAGAGCTAAAAGAACAGCCAAGTCCACCTGCTACATTTGAGTGGGTTAGGGCTAGGGTGTTCTGCAGTCTGAATATTTGTGTCCTTCCCCACTAATTCATAAATTGAAATCCTAACCCCTAAGGCAATGGCATTAGGAGTAGGGTCCTTGGGAGGAGATTAGTGTCCTTACAAAAGCAAAAGACCTTGCTCCTTTGCACCATGTGAAGACACAGTGGGAAGGGGCCATGGATGAACCAGCAAGTGAGTGGCTCCTCCGCAGACATGAATCCACCTTGGTCTTGGACTTCCAATCCTCAGGAACTGTGAGAAAGGAACTTCTGTTGTTATAAACCACCCAGGTTGTGGAGTGTTGTTAGAGCAGCTTGCTGACTGAGACAGGGTGTGAGAATTTACACTTGTTCTAGTCCGCTGGTGACCCCAGCAGTCTCTGAGCCTTTCCCTCTCTTGCTGGAGTCCTTCCCACTGACACAGGAGAGGGGACAATACTTCCATTCCACAGGGCGGGGGTTCAACCCCTGCCTGCACACAGAATCACCAGCAGGCTTCTGAAGGAAGCAGGAAGGGCAGGCACCAGCCCAGCACAGTCTGGCAATGAGGTCTGGCACCACAGCTTCCCGGAGGACTCTAGCGCAGGCCCCATGAGAACCACTGTGGTTTAGTGACAGAGTGTGACTATGGATGACCTGGGTCAGTACTACACTATGCCTTTTAAAAAATACAGATCCTTAAATTCCTAACACAGTAAAATGCTTATGCCTTGAACCTAAAACTAGAAAAGAAACCAAATCCTGATATAAGTTAGGTATCCCTCATCTGAAATGCTTGGGACCAGAAGTATTTCAGATTTGGGGGGTATTTACATATATATAATGTGATATCTTGGTGATGGGACTCAAGCCTAGACATAAAATTCACTTATGTTTGGTACATACCTTATCCACATAGCCTGAAGGTAATATTTTAGTACACCTGTGTTTTGCCTGGGGCTTGTCTTGGGAGGTCAGGTGTGGAATTTTCCACTTGTAGCTTCATGTTGCTGTCAAAGTGTTTCAGATTCGGGAGCATTTCAGATACTGAACTTTCACATGAATGATACTCATCCTGTAGTAAACACTGCTTTTGAGTTTTCTAAATTGCAATCTGTCAATATTTAGATCTTGGTTTAAATGTTCCAAGTATCAAGAAATAAAGATGAAAAATTCTTAAAAATCCTTTCTTTCTCTCCTTCTCCTTCCTCCCTCCCTCCCTCCCTCCCTCCCTCCCTCCCTCCCTCCCTTCCTTCCTTCCTTCCTTCCTTCCTTCCTTCCTTCCTTCCTTCCTTTTTC
>PVJS01063400.1:0-10494 GCA_004027185.1 Glis glis | reverse complement strand
GGCATTCTACCTCCGAGCTACACCCCCGGCCCTATTTTTTATCCTTTATTTTGAAACCGGGTCTCATGAAGTTGCGGAGGGCCTCACTAGCTGAGGCTGGCCGCGAACCCGGATCCTCCGGTCTCCACCTCCCAAGTACTGGGACTACAAGCGTGCGCCACCATGCCCGGCTCCTACTTTTTATTTTTAAACAGGGTCTCGCTAAGTTGCTGAGGCTATCCACAAACCAGTATCGTCCTCTCTCAGTCTCCCAAGTACTGGGATTACAGGTGTGTGCCACAGTACCCAGCTAGGAATAGTTTCTTTTAAGGAATTTGGAGGGCCATGACTAAAATTAGGTGGAATGGACACTGGGTAAACATAAACAATAAATATCTACTATAGGAAAGTTAACAAACTGTAGCCTGAGACAATTTATCTCCTTTAGGTTTTGTTTTTATTATACAAGTAACATATGCATTTATGTATAATGTCTGCTACAATACAAAGGAATACAAAGTAGCCTGAGAGGATTCCTGTGTTTATGTTGTGGTTGTTAAAAAAAAAAGGCAAAGGCTGAAGCCGGGCGTGGTGGCACAGGCTTGTAATCCCAGTACTTGGGAGGCTGAGACTGGAGGATCCAGGTTCGTGGCCAGCCTCAGCTACTTAGTGAGGCCCTCCGCAACTTAGTGAGACCCTGTTTCAAATAAAGAATAAAAAATAGGGCTGCGGGTGTAGCTCGGAGGTAGAATGCCCCTGGGTTCCATCCCCAGTAAGGCAAAAAAAAAGAAAAGGCAAAGGCTTTATATATACTAAATATACATAACACTTAATTAGCACTTTACTGAACAAAGAACTTTGACACACATTAATTTTAATTCTTAAATAGCCCTGGGAAGAAGGTGTTAGCCTTACTAATGGTAAAGAAATCTAGAGCCAGGCATGGTGGCGCACGCTTGTAATTCTAGTACTTGGGAGGCTGAGACAGAAGGATCTGGGTTCGCCGCCAGCCTTAGCTACTTAGCGAGGCCTCCGCAACTTAGTGAGATTCTGTTTCAAAATAAAGAATAAAAAAAATGGGGCTGGGGGCGTAGCTCGGAGGTAGAATGCCCTTGGGTTCAATCCCCAGTACCGCCAAAAAAAAAAAAAATCTAGTAAGCAGAAATATGTAGGAATGTAAAATTTACGGGTGGCAGTAGTGAAATACGCAGACTTTCCCATTTACACTATCATTGCTTTGTGTTCTGGTGACACACATATGGTAATTATTTTTTTTTTTTTTGCGGTACCAGGGATTGAACCCAGGGGCGTTCTACCTCTGAGCTACACCCCCGGCCCTATTTTTTATACTTTATTTTGAAACTGGGTCTCACGAAGTTACAGAGGGCCTCACTAAGTAGCTGAGGCTGGCCGCGAACCCCGATCCTCCGGTCTCCACCTCCCAAGTACTGGGATTATAAGTGTGCACTACCACACCCGGCTTTTGGTAATTATTTCTTTCATTCAGCAAGTATTTATTGAGTACTTGCTAAGTACCAGGCACTGTTCAAGGCACTGGGGTTACAGCAGTGAACGAAACATCATTGTACTCCTTCAGTTTCCATTCTAGTGGAGGAGGGGCTGGCTGACTATAAAATAAGGAAAAATATTTGGTATGGTAGATGGTGATAAGCGCTATAGAGTAAAATTAAGTAGAGAAGGCAGACAGAGAGTGTGCAGCTATATTTCAATTTTATTTTATTTCTTGCGGTACTGGGGATTGAACCCAGGGGCATTCTACCTCTGAGCTACACCCCCAGCCCTATTTTTAATTCTTTATTTTGAAACAGGGTCTCACTAAGTTGAGGAGGGCCTCACTTAAGTAGATCCTCCTGTCTCAGCCTTCCAAGTACTAGGATTACAAGTGTGCACCACCATACCCGATTTATATTTCAATTTTATAAAGGGTGGTCAGAGCCCAGTGGGTGGCTCATGCCTATAATCCTAATACTTGGGAGGCTAAGACAGGAGGATCTCAGGTTTGGTGTCAGTCTCAGCAATTTAGTGGGGCCCTCTGCAATTTAGTGAGACCCTGTTTTAAAAATAAATAAATAAATAGGGCTGGGGCTGTAGCTCAGAGGTAGAATGCCCCTGGGTTCAATCCCCAGTACCAAAAAAATAAAAAAAATAAAAAACGTCAGGGTGTCAGGGTTTGTTACCTATTCCATCTCAACTGTAGTTTTTCCAGGACAGGAACAAAACTCAAATCTCACACCCCTTTACCTCCACACTCCCAGCACTTAGCACAGCCCTAGGCACTCAGGGAGGCAGTAATTTTACATGGAATAAATCATAAACCGTCTGAGAAGCAGTCAGGAAACAAAGGCCTATAAATTGATTCTGCTTAAAGTCTATAAGTTGAATAATCTAGTACTTTGTGATTAGTTTATTCATTCCCACTATTTTCTTTTTTGGTACTGGGGATTGAACCCAGGGGCACTCTACCTCTGGGCTACGACCCCAGAACTTCTTATTTTTTATTTTTAAACAGGATCTCGCTAAGTCATTTCCACTTACTTAAGTTCTTTTTAGCATGTCTACATTACAGAATGAAGGTGTATTAAATATTCTTACAGGCCTTTTTACATATTTCAGACATCTTCTAGTTACCTCTTCGGCTTTACTACCACGCCTAAGTTTCAGTGTGTGCGCGCACTTAAAAAAAAAACACAATATGGCTTTTGCCAGTTACTTCTTGACACGAAGAGTAGTTTTCTAGGGAAAATTTAGCAACTTAGGGTTTCTTTTGGGGTTCTGGGTCGAACCGACAGGGCATTTCCTCGAACCTCAGTGAATCGGGGAGCAAGTTCCTAATACCCAAAAAATCACGAAAAGTGAGAAATCGTCTAAATAAGCCTCGCGCGGCGCCCAACGGGAACCTTGACCTCAAGATGGCGTCCCGTAGTCATAAGATTCAATCAGCCCCAATCAAAAATGGCAGGGTGGGTCCTAATTTACAGCTCGAGCCTTTCTAGCCCCCACCAGGCCCTTCCTCTCTATGGTCGTTCCTCTCTGCGCGGTGAGTCAGAGGCGACGGCGGAGACGCTCTACGTCCACTCTTCTCTATGGTGCCCGGCTCCACGCCCCCGGCCGCAGTGCACGCCGGGCAAGAGGAAGACCTCCAGAAACTCCCCGCGCAGCGCGGCTGTGTTTGCGGCCTGTGCGAGTAGGCGCTTCGGAACCTGGCTCCCGGGCGAGCGGCGCGTAGAAACCTCGAAACCGGTGGAGCCCACTCGTAACGTGGAGCCCAAAAGGCCCCGAAAACAGTACCGTTTTCTCAGCGGCCGGTGAGTTCACGCCTCTGGGCGCGCGTGGACGCCGGCGGACGGGTCCCTCAGCTGGGGGAGGAGGAAGAGCCCGGGCGGCTGCGGGAAGGATGGGGTGGGGTGGGTGGGGGCGAGGGGCGGGGTGGGGGAGGGGACGGGCACGAGGCTTGGGTTTCTCCGCTCTGCTGAGGCCTCGAAAACCAGTGGGCCCAGCACTCCGGGGAGGCCGCCCCACTCGCTGAGCGTTCCTCTCCGCATTGTCGCCCAATTTCCCTTCCCCTTCCACGTTCGGCCACGGAGGGAATCGCCCCGGCTCCATCTCAACTCCGCGTTAGCCACGAAATGATCGGTATGCCCCTGGGGGGCCTTTCCCCGAGGCCGCTTTCTTCATCGGTCTTGCAGGGCCCCCCAGCAGGGTTTCTGGGCCTAGGACCCTGTACACAGGCCCCAGGCTCTGCCTAGAAGCCAGCCTGCACCCACCCATTTTAGCGAGGTGCTGGCCACCAGCAGATTTCTTTCCCTTCCTATTTGGTCATCCACATCAAATGAGTTGCCCCTACCCTCTTTGAATTTAGCTAGTGCCCACCTTTTTAGGGCCTTCCCGGCTTGCTGTAGATGGTGATCAGTTTTGCCGGCCTGTTCTCTCCGCATTGAAGGATGCAGTAAACTATGTCTCCATTCATTTTAAGCGCCTACCAACCTCCACATTAACGTGTGTTCTTCCTTTCTCTTCCTTGGCCCTCAGTACTACTGCTTTTTAAGTACGTTTTCCGAAATAGGTCTAGGAGCGTGAAGGTTATTTTGAAATTATGTAATATGGATTTAAATTGCCATGGAAATGCCATTTTGATACTGGGCTGAGTGGGACAGACCAAAGGAGGGAAGAGATTGGACCTTTCTTGCACCCGACTGTTTTACTGTGATCTGCTGTGTATTAGGTAGTTGACAGTAGTGTAAACAATTTTTGTATTGTGGAGAAAAATTTTTGGTCGTTTTCACAGTTAAAAAATCTTTATTTTGAAATTACTCTAGATTGACAAGAATTTCATATAGTTGTTACTGTATATCATTGATACTGTGTTATGTCTTTAGATCAAATTGGGAAGGATTGATGTTTTAACAGTGCTGTCTTCCAATGCATAAATACGATTATTTATGTGGGAGTTTTAGTTTTTTAAAAGGTTATTCCAAGAATATTCAGAGGCCTAGAAAGGTATTCAGTTGGTCATCAGTTCTCGAGATTCAAGTAAATTCTAATAATTCGCCGGGCGTGGTGGCGCACGCTTGTAATCCCAGTACTTTGGGAGGTGGAGACCGGAGGATCCGGGTTCGTGGCCAGCCTCAGCTCACTCTCTCTCTCTCTCTCTCTCTCTCCCTCTCTCTCTCTACCTAGTGAGGCCCTCCGCAACTTCGTGAGACCCGGTTTCAAAATAAAAGTATAAAAAAATAGGGCCGGGGGTGTAGCGCGGAGGTAGAATGCCCCTGGGTTCAATCCCTGGTACCGCAAAAAAAAAAAAAAAAAAAAAATTCTAATAATTCATTTAATTTTTTTAAAGCCTTGGTTTTCTTCATCTGTAAAATTAGGATTATAATTGTATTCACCATATAGGTTATTGTGGTTGGGAATTGAGAAAAATGTAAAATCCTCAGTGCAGTACTCAAGTAACGTGTTTAGTCTGTATCAGTTGATTTCTTTTATTTTTATTTATTTATTTTTTTGTGGTAGTGGAGATTGAACCCAGGTATGGTCTGCCTCTAAGCTACATCCCCAGCCCCTACTTTTTTTTTTTGTATTGGGAATGGAACCCAGGGGTATTCTACCTCTGAGCTACACCCCCAGCGCTGTTTTATTTTGAAACACGGTCTCACTAAGTCGTGGAGGTCCTCACTAAGTTGCTGAGGCTGTCCTCCTGTCTCAGCCTCCCAAGTACTGGTATTACAAGCCACTACGCCCAACTCCCCCAGCCCTATTTTATTTTTATTTATTTATTTTTTTGCTGTACTGGCGATTGAGCCCTGGGGCATTCTTCTTCTGAGCTACACTATCAGCCCTATTTTTTTTATTCTTTATTTTGAAACAGGGTCTCACTAAGTTGCTGAGGCTGTCCTCAAACCTGCTGTCCCCCTGTCTCCGCCTTCTTCTTTTTTTTTTTTTTCGGTAACGGGATTGAACCCAGGGGCTTCTACCTTCGAGCTACACCCCCCGGGCCCTATTTTTTTTTTTATACTTTATTTTGAAACCAGGTCTCACGAAGTTGCAGAGGGCCTCACTAAGTAGCTGAGGCTGGCCACGAACCCGGATCCTCCGGTCTCTGCCTCCCAAGTACTGGGATTACAAGCGTGCGCCACCACGCCCGGCCTGTCTCAGCCTTCTAAGTACTGGGATTACAGGCATGCACCACGGTGCCTGGCTTCTGAACAGACTTTTATAAACAAAGTTATAACTAATCCTTCAGTTCTTATTTGTATATTATTACTAGAAAGAGACTGTGTGATAGAGTAAAAACAGCCAAATAAAAACAGCCTTTGAATTGGTAATTTCAGGATAGTGGGGAGCCTTGGAGTTTCCATTCACTGTTCCCTTGGACAAGTTAGCTTCTTCATCTACAAAGAGAATAACAGGTCTACATCAAATAACGGAGATTAAATGAGAATGAAGAGGTTTGCAAATATAAGTACATAAAAATGTTGAATCATTTTGGGCTTACCAGATATTCTCATTTATTTACCTATCTATCTTTTTTTTTTTGGCGGTACGGGGGATTGATCCCAGGGGCATTCTAACTCCAAGCTACACCCCCAGCCTGATTTTTTATTTTTATTTTGAAACAGGGTCTCGCTAAATTTTAGAGGGCCTCATGAGGTTGCTGAGGCTGGCTGCGAACCTGCGATCTTCCTGTGTCAGCCTTCCAAGTACTGGGATTACAAGAGTGTGCCACCACGCCGGGCTCTAATTTTTTGTTTTTGGAACAGGATCTTGCTAGGTTTCTGAGACTTGCCTAAATTGCTGAGGCTAGTCTCCAACCTGGTATCCTCCTGTCTCAGCCTCCCAAGTATTAGTATTACAGGCCTCTGCCACCAAGCCTGGCTATAAGATTTTCTCTTTTTATGGTCTCAAGCATTTTGTTTTTTCCTTTCTTGAGTTCCCCCCTTCTTCCTCTGGTAGAGTACCAAAAGACTAGGAAAAAATGATTTACTGCCTCACTGTTGCATATAGGAACCATGTATTAATAATGGCTTTGACTAAGCTTTTCTTTTTTTTTTTTTTTTGCGGTACCAGGGATTGAACCCAGGGGCATTCTACCTCCGAGCTACACCCCCAGCCCTATTTTTAATTCTTTATTTTGAGACAGGGTCTCACTAAGTTGTGCAGGGCCTCACTATGTAGCTGAGGCTGGCCGTGATCCCGGATCCTCCTGTCTCAGCCTCCCAAGTACTGGGATTACAAGCGTGCGCCACCACGCCTGGCTTTGACTAAGCTTTTATTTTGTGATTTATCTTTTTTTTTCCAGTGTGTTCTGGGGATTGAACCCAGGGGTGTTCTGCCCTTGAGCTACAACACCAGCCCTATTTTATTTGGAAACGGTCTCACTAAGTTGCAGAGGGCCTGGCTAAATAGCCAAGGCTGGCTGCAAACCTCTGATCCTCCTGTCTCAGCCTCACAAGTACTAGGATTACAGGAATGCCCATGCCTGGCTCTAATACTTTTTTTTTTAAACTTTTAGAAAATAAAAGGAAGCCGGGTGTGGCGGTGCATGCTTGTAATCCCAGTACTTGGGAGGCTGAGACCGAGGATCCAGGTTCGCGGCCAGCCTCAGCTACTTAGTGAGGCTTTCCGCAACTTAGCAAGACCCTGTTTCAAAGTAAAGAATAAAAAATTGGGCTGGGGGTGTAGCTCGGGGGTAGAATGCCCCTGGGCTCAATCCCCGATACCGCAAAAAAGATAAAAAAGAAAAGGAAGAATACTAAGAATTATTGATACTTTTTTTTGGCAGTACTGGAGATTGAACCACCATGCCCAGCTAGGTACTGCTTTTTTTTTTTTTTTTGCAGTACCGGGGATTGAACCCAGGGGCTTTCTATCTCTGAGCTATATCCCCGGCCCTATTTTTTATACTTTATTTTGAAACTGGGTCTCACAAAGTTGCGGAGGGCCTCACTAAGTAGCTGAGGCTGGCCGTGAACCCGGATCCTCCGGTCTCAGCCTCTCAAGTACTGGGATTACAAGTGTGTACCACCATGCCTGGCTAGATACTGCTTTTTTTGTGTGTGGTACTGGGGATTGAACCCAGGGTCATTTTTACCTCCAAGCTACACCTCCAGCCCTATTTTTTTTATTTTAATTTTAATTTTGTTTTTGTGGTACTGGGAATTGAACCCAGAGGCATTCTACCTCCAAGCTATACCCCCAGCCCTATTTTTTATTCTTTATTTTGAAACAGGGTCTCACTAAGTTGCGGAGGACCTCACTAAGTAGTTGAGGCTGGTTATGAACCTGCAATCCTTGTGTCTCAATCTCCCAAGTTGTGGGATTACAAGCGTGTATCACCATGCCCAGCTTAATTTTTATTTTGAAACAGGGTCTTGCTCGTTTGACGAGTCTCACTACTTGCTGAGGTTGTTCTCGAACCTGCGATCCTCCTCTCTCAGCCTCCCAGGTACTGGGATTACGGGCCTGTGCCACCACACCTGGCTTGGTGTTGTCTTTTTTTTTTTGGTGGTACTGGGGATGGAACCCAGGGGCCTTCTACTTCCAGGTTACACCCCCAGACCTATTTTATTTTTTATGTGGAAACAGGGTCTTACTAAGTCGCAGAAGTTGGCTTCGAACCTTCAATCCTACTGTCTCAGCCTCCCAAGTACTGGGATTATAAGCATGCGCCACCACGCCCAGCTGGTGTTGCCTTTTTTTTTTTTTTTTGGCGGTACTGGGGATTGAACCCAGGGGCATTCTACCTGTGGACTACACCCCCAGCCCTATTTTTTGTTCTTTATTTTGAAACAGGGTCTCACTAATTTGCGGAGAGCCACTAAGTAGCCTAGGCTGGCTGTGAACCCAGATCCTCCAGTCTCAGCCTCCCAAGTACTGAAATTACAAGCATGTGCCACTACACCTGCCTGGTGTTGCCTTTTAATCATTGAAAATGGTGCGATAACAGAGTGGAAAATGCCCAGGAAAAAAAATCAGTTCCTTTTTTGGAGATTCAAAACACTTGAGTATTTTCTTCCTTCCTTCTTTTTTGCAGTGCTGAGGATTGAACTCAGGGGTCTCTACCACTGAGTTTTTATACTCTCAGCTTGATGAGTAGTTCCATGCCTCTAAAGCTTTGTTGCAAAAAAATTTTCCAGTATGCATTATCTTTTGTGCTTTGGGCATAGAACACTTTTTTTCTAGGAATAATTTGTGCAGACTCCAGTTTTGTGGAAATTTGGTTTATGAAATAATGTGTTAAAGGGCATGCTTTGCTTAGGCTGAGGGCAGGCAGTTAAGTCAATCTCCAGTGTACCTTGCAGACAGACTTAGCAGGGCAGGAAGCAGTGCATGTTAGACTAATGGTCGTTTGTATTCATTGTAGAATCAATAGACTAGCTGTACAATTTTACATAGTAATTTAGATTTCAGCCTTTCAACTGGGCATGGTGTCATATGCCTATAATCCCAGTTGAAGAAGGAGGATACCAAGTTTGAGACCAGCCTCATCAATTTAGTGAGATCCTGTCTCACAATAAAATATAAAAAAGGCTAGGGATGTAGCTCAGTGGTAGAGTACCCCTGTGTTCAATCCCCAGTACCAGAAAAAAAGAAAAAAAACATTTTCAAAGCCGGGTGTGGTGGTGCACGTTTGTAATCCCAGTATTTTGGGAGGCGGAGACAGGAGGATCCGGGTTCGCGGCCAGCCTCAGCTCTCTCTCTCTCTCTCTCTATCCATCCCTGTCTCTCTCTCTACCTATTGAGGCCCTCCACAACTTCGTGAGACCCGGTTTCAAAATAAAGTATAAAAAAATCTGGCTGGGGGTGTAGCGCGGAGGTAGAACGCCCCTGGGTTCAATCCCTGGTACCGCCCCCCAAAAAAATATTTTCAGAACTAATACCTAGAGGAGAACTTAGCACAAAATTAGAACTAGATATTGAACAAATGAATGAGTAATACTTTACTGTTTGCTAAGGGGAATCTTTTGGCTTGTTCTTATTTCAGTAATTTGGCATGTAGTATCCTGATAGAGCTAGTTTATTCCTTTCTTTTTTGTGGTACTGGGAGTGGAACTCAGGGGCCTTCTACCTCCAGGCTACACCCCCAGCCCTATATATATATATATATATATATTTTTTTTTTTTTTTTTTGCGGTACACCCCGGGCCCTATTTTTTATACTTTATTTTGAAACCGGGTCTCACGAAGTTGTGGAGGACCTCACTAAGTAGAGAGAGACAGACAGACATCGAGAGAGAGAGCTGAGGCTGGCCGCGAACCTGGATCCTCCAGTCTCCGCCTCCCAAAGTACTGGGATTGCAAGCGTGCGCCACCACGCCTGGCCCCCCAGCCCTATTTTATTTTTTATTTGGAAATAGGACCTTACTAAGTTGCTGAGGCTGGCTTTGAACCTGCGATCCTCCCATCTCAGCCTCCCAAGTACTGCAATTACAGGTGTGCGCCACCATGCCCGGCTATAGAGCTAGTTTATAAATCTATCCTTGGTGAAATAATTTTGTTTCATTTGGATAAGTCTGCCAGCAGAGGGATACTTATTATTTTGTATACCTGAGGTAGGTATTCTTTGGAGTGTAGAAAATTAAAGAATGGTTTGAAAGAGTAAAGAGAAAAAAAGTAAAAAAGAGAAAAGCAGAATGTGTGCATATGTTAGGTAGTATAGTTAAATCTTAGATTTTTTGAGATTAAATCTTTTGAGGGAAAAGTATCAATAAAGTACATCCATTTTAATTTTAACACATTTTGACATGTGTACACTTGGGCGAGCACCACCATGTTGGATAAAGATAGGGAATATATCTGTCAGAATGCTTGGTTTTGCTAATTTGGCTATAAAGTTTTATACTTAAGAGGCCGGGCATGGTGGCACACACTTGTAATCCCAGTACTTGGGAGGTGAGGACCGGAGGATCTGGGTTCGCGGCCAGCTACTTAGCTACTTAGTGAGGCCCTCTGCAACTTCTTGAGACCCGGTTTCAAAATAAAGTATAAAAAATAGGG
>PVJS01063399.1:0-10493 GCA_004027185.1 Glis glis | reverse complement strand
TGTGTGTGTGTGTGTGTGTGTGTTTTGTTGGGAACTGAACCCAGAGGCATTCCACCTCTGAGTTACACCCCCAGCCCTATCTTACCTATTTCATTTTTTATTTGGAAACAGAGTCTCGCAAGGTGCTGAGAACCTCACTAAGTTGCTGAGGCTGGCCATGAACCTGCAATCCTCCTGTCTCAGCCTCCCAAGTACTGGAATTACAGGTGTGTGTCACCACGCCTGGCTCAATGTATTATTTCTTTGCTGTCCCAAATGCAGAGATCATCCAGCCACCTATCAAACTTGAGGGATAACTATCCTCTTTGTGTGTGGTAGGGTGAGGGGTGGGGGGTACTGGGGATTGAGCCCAGGACATTCTATCTTCTAGCCATATCCCAGCCCTATTTTATTTTTTATTTTGAAACAGGGTCTCACTAAGTTGCTGAGGCTGGCCATGAACCTGTGATCCTCCTGTCTCAGCCTTCCAAGTACTGGGATTTCAGGTGTTCTCTACCACGCCTGGCATAAATATCCTCTTGATACTGAGAAACAGGTAGGAAGGGACGCAAACCGCTAGGAAGAGACAGGGGAAACTTCATCCCAATATAGAAGAGTAGAAGCTGGCTTCAGGATGGCTTCTAAGGGGCCGCAACATGACGTTCACAGGTGCTCCTGTTGTTACTGGCAGGAAGAGGTCTCAGTACATGAATGAGCACTATCCACGTTCTCCAGAACCACCATCATCAAGCTCTCTGCAGGACTCACAAAGGGCCTAATTACAGGCAAGTGGCCAAGAACAGCAACAGAACAGCATAGTGGCCAACAACAGAATAGAAACAGTACCTTGAAGCATCCTTGGTGGCTTTAAGACACTACCGTGGTAATGGGAAAGGAAAGGAAAGGGAGGCGTTCCCAGTTTAGGTAGGTTTTAGCTTTTTCAACACTGGTGTGTGACCTTGTTCATAAGTCACTGTTGCAGGCTCTGCTCCCTGGATCACCTGCACGTGGTGGGTACAGTAACATGGTAACCCCAAACTCCCTGTACATTTCATTAAGCAAGATCTCCTTCTCTGCAGGCTAGGCTAGTGCTCAGGGACGATCCACCGCCAGCATCAAGGCCAGTGTGTTCACGTTCTCCTGTCTGGGCCACACCTGTGACTGCATTGTTTGAATATCACCCTGTCCGCTTATAAAGCTTAGAACTCTAGCAAGATGTAGGTAGATGGCTGTGGGGGAAGAAGGAATTTCTGTGTGATCCTGAAAGGGTGAAAAGGTAAGAAAATGCAGACCCTGGAAGAAGGGGAACCCAGGCAAGGAAAGGAGACTGAGGGCCCAGTCCCGGGGACAAAGAGGGAAGACACAAACTGGGAACCAGGCAGGGAGCTGGGGTGGAGGCATGGGCACAGGGTGAGCTGGCTGCTCCCTGCGGCTGGCCTTCCTCACTGGATCCGGCAGGACCGGGCCCTCTGACCAGTCAAGGCTGCAGCCGGCTTGGCACAGCCCTCTTGGATTTGAGGGGAAGGTAACTGATGACAAACCGAACTGTGTGCTGTGTGCCAGCAACACACCGCCGTGCGTGCTCCCTGCCAGGGGGGACGGAACATCCCTCTGCCAGCTTTCAGTCTGCTCATTTAACTCACTTGGCCTACAACAGGCCAAGATGATCCCATTCATTTTGTCTGAGTACACAGAGGTTCTCATAAAGAATCTATATTTTATCATGAGCTGGACTGAACATTGATTTTTTCATTTCTTCCCCAGATCAAAGGTAAACACATAGTGTCTCCTCCACCTTCCCTGCACTATTATTTCTACCAGAAGGCCTGTCTCCCTTCCTGGCCTCTCCTTCGTCTCCCTCCACACTGTCACCTCCAGTCCCACAGAGCCTTTCATTCTTTCTTCTCTACTCCCTCCTCCAAGGGCAAGGACCCCTGCCCCCAGCCCAGGCTCCTTCCATCCCAAATCTGCTTCCACCCATCTGGACACCAGAGGCCTCGCTGTTCCCCCCGCAGGATTTCAGCTTCACATGGCGGCCCTGCCTAACCTGGTCCTTCTCCTTCCGGATGCTACACAGCCTGGTACCACGCATGGCCACATCACCTCACGGAATCCCACTTTCATGTCCTAACCACCTCCCCATGCACCCCAGCCCTGGTGCCAGCTTTGCCTGCCTTTGTCCCCTGCCTCACCCCCCAGCCTGACTGTGCTCACTGGCGCACTGACCCCTCAGCCTGCCCATGGTGTGAACGGCTGGTCTCCTGAACCCGTTCTCATTCTGTTCCTGGCATAGAGCTACAGCAAGCCTCCCTGTCCTCACTGTGGTTGAGTGTAGTGATGTGACAGAGTTTTAGACAGTGACTTGTGAGCAGAAAGAATGTGGGCTGCCCTCGGCCTTGCTATGAGCACATCCGCACGTTCTCTTCCATGCATGTTCCTTGTTCTAGCTGGCTGGGTTGTGAAACTGACCACCTTAGGTGAGAGGCAAACTTCCCATTAAAAAAAGGGATGGGCAGTCGGACGTGGTGGCGCATGCTTGTAATCCCAGTACTTGGGAGGCTGAGACCGGAGGATCTGGGTTCACAGCCAGCCTCAGCTACTTAGTGAGGTCCTCCGCAACTTAGCGAGACCCTATTTCAAAATAAACAATAAAATAAGGCTGGGGGTATAGCCTGGAGGTAGAATGTCCCTGGGTTCAATCCCCAGTGGCACACACACAAAAAAAGGGATGGGCAAAATAGATAATCAACTGTTGCAGTCAGTTGTGTGTCCTGTTCTGTGCAGGGCAAACTACATCATAAGTGTTCAAGGTGGCCAGAAAGCACGGGGCCAAGGTGGACCAGTACAAGGCTGGAGGACTATGTCATGAGGACAGGCGGGCAGGGGCAGTGTGGACAGATGAGAACAGGAAGCAGCCTGCTCACCTGGTCTCTGAGCAGGGAAAGGTCAGGAAACCTCTGCCACGGGCAGAGGGTAAGTGTGAAGCCCCTAGTAAACCACAGTTAGGGAACAAAGGCGAGAGGGCCAGGGTGGACAGGCTGTGTGGAACTAGGCAGAGAGAACCAGCGTTGGGCTATGTGCAGGGGGGTGAGTGAGGACACTGGCCGACTCCAACACAGAACCCGCGGGAGAAGACGGTGCCGGGAGAGGTAGAATCAGTCTACGGGGGTGTTAAATGCAGAGGGAAGGAATCCCCTGCGCCCACCTCAAGTAAAATAAGGAGGTCACCATGGGATGTAGGGCAGGGGATGTGCTCTGGGATTAATGCAGAGACAAGGCATCACTAGGTAGCTAGTGGCATCGAGGTAGAATGTAGCTTGGAGGTAGAATGCCCCTGGGTCCAACCCCCAGTACCATCCAAAAAAAAAAAAAAAAAGAGAGAGAGAGAGAGTCTTGCTAAAATAGGCATGCACCACCACACCCAGCTAATGTGTGACATTTAACAGGGGCCCCACACAATCATTTTTAGCCATTGTAAGTTAAAGAGATCCCTAGACCTGAGGCCATGATGGAGAATAACCCTGCCCCTTGGGAGCCACCTCCAGGTTCTCCTGACAGAGACCACACACTGGGACACAGAGCTGAGCTGGAGCCAGTCCAACAGCAGGTCTTGGGTTCTTTTATAAACAACCTTCATGGTGCACTCATGCAAGAGGGTCTGTGTTCCATGTCCTAACAACCGTTTAGAAGAGTGACCCAGAAATGTCCTTTAAGCCCAAAAGCTTGCCAGGCACGGTGGCACACGCTTATAATCCCAGTACTTGAGAGACTGAGACAGGAAGATTGCAGGTTCAAGGCCAGCCTCAGCAACTTAGTGAGACACTGTTTCAAAATAAAAAATAAAAATAGGGCTGGGGGTGTAACTCAGAGGTAGAATGTCCCTGGGTTCAACCCCAAGTGCCACAATAAATTAAATAAAAACAAAATAAAAAATAAATAGGGCTGGGAGTGTAGCTCAGAGGTAGAATGTCCTTGGGTTCAATCCCCAGTCCCCCCCCACACACACACCACACACACACAGACTGGAAGCTTAGAAACTGATCATTTCCTGGTGAGTCTCACAAGCCCTGATATTTGCACTGCTTTATGACAGCAATATGCCTAACATTGCTCCAAACGTATCCCTTCCTAAAGTGCTTAAAGAAACGAAGCCATTGTTTTTAAATAAAATCATTCCATAAATGCCAGTTCTTAGTATCCATTCTCAAATAAGCCACACTAGGATGATGGGCACCCACCAACATGCCACCCACCCAGGGCATGCTTTGAATTGTTATGCAACAAACTCACTCCACAAGCTCCAGTGTCTAGGAGTTCTTATCCAAAGATCAGAAGCTATAGGAGAGTCCTAACTGGTTCCCTTGTTTCCCCAAAACAGGATTAACATTCAAAACCATCAAGAGGCCCAATTTAACTTCTCATTTCATAAACCTGGGTCTGTCATCTGGGTGGAAGTGGAAGAGGCGCTCGCAGAATCTGCGCACACTTTTTGTGTACAGTGAATCTGTGCTGCGGCGCAGCCCCCTCCCCATCCCCACCCCGTAGCAACCCCTGCTCCTCCCCCTCCCACCCCACCTGCATACCTCTTTGGAGCACCAGGCACATTTTGGGTGTATTAGCAGACATTCTTCACAGGAGGTGGCACTTCCACTGGTGCATATGTTGAGCCCTTCAAAGCAAGATAAAGATGCAGCGATTAGCTCCTGCCTATAAACCTTGCTGATGAGGCCTTTGAATGGGGGGAGGGGTTCTGAGGCTAGAGGTGCCCCAGTGCTAATTGCAAGTTAAAGCTCATTGGCGCCAGGCAAGCTTGTAATCCCAGTACTTGGGAGGCAGAGACTGGAGGATCCGAGTTCGCAGCCAGCCTCAGCTACTTAATGAGGCCATCTGCAACTTTGTAAGACCCGGTTTCAAAATAAAGTATAAAAAATAGGGCCGGGGGTGTAGCTCGGAGGTAGAACGCCCATAGGTTCAATCTCCGGTACCGCACAAAAAAAAAAGCTCATTGGCTAAGGCCAAACACTGAGTTTTTGAAGCAGCCACCAAGCCTGTATCCCACCAACAACAACACCATTTCTTCTACTAGGCCCACTTGGATTTCCTCTTCCCCCAATAACTCAGCAAATATTCCCTCACTGAGGGAGAAGAAGGCCTCTTTACACTTACTCTATCCAATAATGACCAAAAGGAGAAAGTACAAAAAGAGGAGAGAAAAAAAAGAACAGAATGATTTTATTCAGGCATTAAAAAAGAAAATCCTAAATCAGATACTATCTCCTGGAAATCTACACTGTCCTGAAAGAAGCCAGCATACCCCTTAAAGAAGAAATACAAGGTTAGGTTAAGATAAAGGAAATTCATTAACTCAGCACATCTATTAACAGGTCAAATAGGAAAAGCCATATCATTGCCTGGTAGGTAATGAAAAGACTTGAGAAAATTCAAAACCCATCCCTGATTATAATTTTTAAAATTAAAAACTGAGATTAGAAGGAAACTGCTTTATCATTGTAAAGGTTATTTATCTCAAACCCAGGCCAGTCCTCCTCCTCCCACCCTACTAATCTGGGGAGGGTCTCTGGAGGCAGGCTCAACTGTGAAGGTGAGATAAAGTCCCTTGCCCTTTCCCCCACCCCAGCCTTGCCCCACCCCTCCCTACTTGCCCACCACTAACAACACAGGTGTCCTGGGTGAAATTCTCCATCCCTCTTTTCTTTCCTCTCTGAAACATTCAGAGTACATTACTTTGGACCAAGAGCAGAGCTTGATGGTCAATCATTTTTTCTGAATGAGAGTAACTCTATTTGTAACTCTCATCACTATTTAGTATATCCTGGTCATTCCCTTTGTAAAGAGAAGGGGAAGCCGGGCGTGGTGGCACATGCTTGTAATCCCAGTACTTGGGGGGGTGAGACCAGAGGATTCCGGTTCGTGGCCAGCCTCAGCTACTTAGTGAGGCCCTCTGAAACTTAGTGAGACCCTGTTTCAAAATAAAGAATAAAAAATAGGGCTGGGGATGTAGCTCAGAGGTAGAATGCCCCTGGGTTCAATCCCTGGTACCGCAAAAAAAAAAAAAAAAAAAAAGAGAGAGAAGGGGAGAAACACACTAGATAGATGGAAAGAAACCCAGGGCCACTAGTCCAAGGAAGGGGGTTCAGAGCTTAAGGGGGAAGAAAATAGTCAAAAAATTAAACAAAAAGGCTGGGTGTGGTGGCGCATGCCTGTAACCCCAGTACTTGGGAGGCTGAGACAGGAGGATCACAGGTTCAAAACCAGTCTCAGTGTCTTAGCCCCTTAGTGAGGCCCTCAGCAACTTAGTGAAATCCTGTTTCAAAATAAAAAAGGGCTGGGGGTGTAGCTCAGAGGTAGAATGCCCCTGAGTTCAATCCTCAGTGCCCTCCCCCTAAAAGAACGTGTATTAAGGAAAGGCTAGTCTTCAATGAATGGCTTTGGGACAACTGGACATCCACATGCATAAAGAATGAAACTGGATCCTTATCTCACCCCATATGCAAAAGTCAACTCAAAATGGATTAAAGACAGCCAGGCCTGGTGGCGCACGCTTGTAATCCCAGTACTTGGGAGGCTGAGACAGGAGGATTGGATCGCAGGTTTGCCCCAGCCTCAGCTACTTAGTGAGGCCCTCTGCAACTTAGTGAGACCTTGTTTTGAAATAAAGAATTAAAAAAAATAGGGCTGGGGGTGTAGCTTGGAGTAGAATGCCCCTGGGTTCAATCCCCAGTTCCACACACAAAAAAGAAAGGATTAAAGACTTAAAAAAAAAGAGCTGAACTGTAAAACTGCCAGACATAAATATAGGGAAAAGCTTTATGACATAGATCGGAGCAGTGATTTCTTGGAGGTTACCCCAAAAGCACAGGCAACAAAAACAAAAATAGACAAATGAGGTTATATCAAACCAAAGAGCTCCTGCTCAGCAAAGAAAATACTCAAGAGTGAAGAGACCGCCAACACTATGGGAGAGAATATTTACAGGCTATACATCTGGTAATGGTCTAATATCCAAAATACACAGGAAACTCAAAAAACTCAATATTAAGAAAACAATTAACTCAATTAAAAAGCAGGCCAAGTATGGTGGTGCATACTTGTAATGCCAGTACTTGGGAGGCTGAGACAGGAGGATCGCAGGTTTGCAGCCAGCCTCAGCAACTTAGTGAGGCCCTCTGCGACTTAGTGAGACCCTGTTTCAAAATAAAAATTAAAATAGGGCTGGGGGTGTAGCTCAGAAGTAGAATGCCCCTGGGTTCAATCCCCAGTACCACACATACACACACACACACAAAAAAAAAAAAAATTGGCAAGGATCTATCAGGTATTTCTCAAAAGAAGACATACAAATGGCCAAAAGGTATATGAAAAAATGTGCCACATCACTAATCATCAGAACTATCACTTCATACCTGTTAGGATGACTACGACCAAAAAGATAACAAATGTTACTGAGGATGTGGAGAAAGAGGAGCCCTTGTACAGTATTGGTAAGAATGTAAATTAGTACAGCCGCTATTGAAAAGAGTGCAAAGTCCCTCAAAAGGTTAAAAGTAGAAGTACCATATGATCCAGCAACCCCACTTCTGGGTACACATCCAGAGGAAATGAAATCAGTATTTCAAGGATATATCTGCACTCCCATGTTCACTGTGGCACTACCGACAATAGTCAAGATGTAGAAGCAACCTAGGTGTCCACAGATGGATGAAGGGATAAAGAAAACGTGGCATATACACATAGTGGAATATTATTAAGCTTTTAAAAATGAAGGAAATCCATAAATCCATACCACAAAAACAAAACAAAACAAAAAGAAAGAAATCCTATAATTGGTGCTACCATGCCTGCAATCCCAGTCCTTGGGAGGCTGACACAAGAGGATTTCAAGTTCTAACAACTCAGCGAGACTCTGTTTCAAAATAAAAAATAAAATAGGGCTGGTGGTATAGCTCAGAGGTAGAATGCCCCTGGGTTCAATCCTCAGTGCCACAGGGGGGAAAATATAACTTAATGAAAGAAATTCTCTAATTGGTGACAACATGGAGGATATTGAAGGACATCACGCTAAGTGAAATAAGCCAGGCACAGAAAGACAAATACTACATCACCTCACTTACATGTGGAATCTAAAAAGTCTAACTCACAGAAGCAGAGAGGAGAAAGGTGGCTGCCAGGGGCTGGTAAGGAGATGGTGGTCAAAGGGTACAAAGGGTAAGTTTTGGAGATCTGTCATATAACATGGGCTTACATGTAATAAAACTCTATGCTATACTTGAAAATTGCTAAGAGAGTAGATCTTTTTTTGTGTTGTGGTGCTGGGGATTGAACCCAGGGGCATTCTACCTCCGAGCTACACCCCCAGCCCTATTTTTTATTCTTTATTTTGAAACAAGGTCTCACTAAGTTGCGGAGGGCCTCACTAAGTAGCTGAGGCTGGCCACGAACCCAGATCCTCCGGTCTCAGCCTCCCAAATACTGGGATTACGAGCGTGCGCACTACGCCCGGCTGAGAGTAGATCTTAAATGCTCTCACCACACACACACACACACACACACACACACACACACACAACAGCTATGTGAGGTGGTAGATATATTCATTAGCTTGGCTGTAGCAATGAATTCACAATATGTACACACATCAGAACATCATATTGCATACTGTAAATATATCTATTTGTCAATTATGCCTCCATAAAACTGGAAAAATAAATTTTAAAAAATTTAAAGTAAGCCAGGCATGGTGGCGCACGCCTGTAATCCCAGTACTTGGGAGGCTGAGATAGGAGGACCATCCAGGTTCTCGGCCAGCCTCAGCTACTTAGTGAGGCCCTCTGTGACTTAGTGAGACCCTGTTTCAAAATAAAGGATAAAAAAATAGGGCTGAGGGTGTAGCCCGGAGGTAGAATGCCCCTGGGTTCAATCCCCGGTACCGCCAAAGAAAAAAAATTAAAGTAAAAGAGAAGTATCAAAATTTAGGGGAAAAAGGCATCTTGAAACTAACATTCCCTAAGTTGCTAATTTTAACTCCCTGCTACTCCTTAATCACTAGCAGTAAAAACCTATAGAAATCACATAGCGAAGGAGCAGGTGGGGTGGAGTGGGGTGGGGTGGGCTAGGACCGTGCGTGGTGTAGTCTGGAGGGACATTAGAAGGAAAGAATACCAGCAGGGATGGGAATGGTGGCTGGGACAGAGGGAGGAGAAACAGGCAGGCCCCACCCCAAGATCCTGCAAAGGAAGGGAGGGAGGCTTTGTGAGCCCCCACCCGAACCCAGACCCTCCTCCCCCACCCACACCAGTGACTGTCCTGTTCACACCCAGGAGACCGGGACCACAGGGCAGGCATTCCTCAGACACCCTCCCAGCCAGGCCTGCAGCCAGAGCTCCTGGGTGCTCCTGGGCCCGATGGCCCCGAATGACCTCCCTTCAGCAGAAGCAGCCCTCCCATGTCCAGACAGGCCCAGAAGGTCTCAGAGGGAAGTCCACCGGGAAGGTGGGCCTGCCTGCCCCCTGCTCTCACTGACAACCTCCTCTCCTCTTTAAAATGAATCCACTCAGTGATTTCCAAACAGGCACGTACGCCTTTACAACTGAGAGCGGGTGCTAGGAAAGGGTTTTAAAATACCAGTTCCTTTGTTTTCATCAACACCCTTACCTGTCAGAAACTACTATCTGAGGGAGGAAAAAAATCAAATCTAGAAAGTTGCCTTCCTCCTCCTGTGCTCAGCCTTGCCAAATATAAATTCAGGCTCTCGTGGCATATGTGGCAGATATACATATACTTTTCATATGTCTTTATATATGTGAAATCATTGCCATAAAAGAATGGAATAGCAGAACCTTGCAGCTGGAAGTGTTTCAAGATGAGCTAGTTATCTCGTGTTACAGATGAAAACATGAAGAAAGCTAAGTGACTTGAAGCGAGGAGCCTGTCTACAGGGTCCCAGATGGCAAGTGCCCACTCAGGACACTGCGTGGAGGTCCCTGCTCTATCCCCGACTCGGGGCTGCCGTGATGTGACCATTACGCTCCAGGGCTCCTGGAGATCTCCAACAGCCCCTTGGTCAGAAAGGAATTCGAGGTCAGAGGCTCCATTTAGGACTCCACACAAAGCCACAAAAATTCACAAGCAATGCTTCCTAATTACCAGAACCTCATTACTGAGCTCTGGAAATGTGGGCCAGGGACCCGGAGCTCAAGGCGGTAAAAGCTTCTCGGTTCTGCCGGGCATGGAGGCTTGTAATCCCAGTACTTTGGGAGGCAGAGACTGGAGGATTAGGGTTCACGGCCAGCCTCAGCTCTTGCGGGCGCGCTCTCTCTCTCTCTCTCTCTCTCTCTCTCTCTGTCTCTCTCTCTCTCTCTCCCTGTCTCTGTCTCTCTGTCTCTCTCTCTCTACTTAGTGAGGCCCTCTGCAACTTCTTGAGACCCGGTTTCAAAATAAAGTATAAAAAATAGGGCCAGGGGTGTAGTGCGGAGGTAGAACGCCCCTGGGTTCAA
>PVJS01063398.1:0-10493 GCA_004027185.1 Glis glis | reverse complement strand
GGGAGGGAGGGAGGGAGGAAGGAAGGAAGGAAGGAAGGAAGGAAGGAAGGAAGGAAGGAAGGAAGGAAGTCACAAATAATTGCCTCTGAGAGGAAGACTAGAGGGGTGAGGTGGGAGGGAGATGACTCTTCACTGGATACCCTCCCATCACCATGTAGCCTCTAGTGCTGTTTCAATGTCTTATATGGGTGTATTACTTTTTCAATTAACAAGTGCAACAAGTAACTTAATGTAACTTAAAATCATTTAAAACATTGCAACACTGTAACAAAGCACTTCAAATAAGGTAATTACTTAAATTAATAGCCTTTTTTCACTGTAAACCTAAACTGACTACCAAACAACTTTATGATCCTAGGGATTTCCACAGGAACTAAAATTACTACTACCTATGTTTTAACAGTAATATTCATATATATGAAGCACTTTATGAAAGTATGTCACATATAGACACAGTCATTGATTTAAGAAATATTTTTTACCTCTATGTACAGTATACTCTGCTGTAGGCCCTATGTATATCTACACATAAGTGCTGTGTAAAGAAAGAGCATATAGAAGCATGTGTGTATGTGTGTGGCTAGGTGTATGTGTATATGACAGGACTGAAACCAACACCAATAATCTCAACCTGTAAGACCCAGTGGTCCTCTGGATAACTGAGGATCCTCAGGATAACTGAGCGAGAACTGCTAGCACTGTCTTAACCACGGGGCTTTGAGCTAGACCTGGGGCCTACCTCTCCTCCAGGCTCTCCCATCTTACACACTTGTGGAGAGGATCAAGCAAGAATTGGCCTTTTTCTAAAGGTCTTTCCCTTAATTCTTATCTGGATTAGAATTGAAGACTGGGCACCATGAGTTCAAATCAGCTGTTATCGTGCTATAAATGTCCCTACTGCCCTCACCGTCCTCCCTGAGAATCAATATGTACGAAAAGAGACGTGAGTGATGAAGTTTATCACATGTATAAATAGTCTGGAGTGTGGGGTGTTGGATGTGAGGTTGAGCCTCACTGGTATCGGCCATCTAAGGCCTTGTTCCCAGGTGTTCATGCAAGAAAATATTAATGAACATATTGAACTCTATCATATGAGCAAGTATAAAATACAGAATTTCTGTAAGTAATCTTTTGAAATTAAGCAATATTTCATTCAATGATCAATAATTATCTGCAATTGTGGTAAAATATGCTAAGTATTTTTATTAGAAAGTCAAAACAGAAAACCAAAAATAAATACTAAATACTTTTAGTCTTCATATATATGCTTTATACCACAAACCATAGACAATATCAAAATTAAAGAGTATAATCTTAGCTATTACCACAAGTTCATGAAACCTGCAAATTTTAGTGCTACTTGCAACAAACTTGCTTGACTTTATTTACTCCATTCAATTTAGAGCAATCTCTAAATTTTCTTTCAAACAGTATATAAATTCTACTAGTTAATCTTGATATTAGTATGCATGGAATTTTGACTATTTCAGATACATGTATAACATGTCATTTTAAAAACCTGCCATTTTGCCTATTATTATTAAAAATAAGTTTTATGAACTTATTTTTTAAAGGTTTCAAATGTTCAAACACTGTTAGGAAAGTCCCTATCGTGTTTAGCCTTAATCTTGTAAACATACATTAAAGTCCAAATCATTAATTTATTACAAATGCTGTAAACTCAAAATGTCCTTATTAAAAAGTCCAAAATGTGCACTTAAATAAAATGCCCAAGGCAATCCTTGACTCCTTAGTAAGTGCACCTTGACAGTTATTCCTGTATGTGGTTCCACATATTTATTTTAGAAAATAAGGAGGCAGCCAAGATAAACACTAATCCACAGGCATACAATAAAAATTCTATTTCCATGTAGGAGTCCATTGACCTTAGGAAACCTAGAAGCTGTAGAATGAATTAACTCATGAAAATGGCTGTAGAATGAATTTACTCTTGTAACTTTATTTTTTTTTTTTTTTTTTTTTTGCGGTACCGGGGATTGAACGCAGGGGCGTTCTACCTCCGCGCTACGCCCCCGGCCCTATTTTTTATACTTTATTTTGAAACCGGGTCTCACGAAGTTGCGGAGGGCCTCACTAGGTAGAGAGAGAGAGAGAGAGAGAGAAAGGGAGAGAGAGAGAGAGCGCTGAGGCTGGCCGCGAACCCAGATCCTCCGGTCTCCGCCTCCCAAAGTACTGGGATTACAAGCGTGCGCCACCACGCCCGGCCTTGTAACTTTATTTTTAAAGAAGGTACCCAAACCCAGGGATTTTACTGGTTCCCTTTTCAAATTCCTCGGGAAAGTCCCCCACAGACAACAGACTCTCCCTCTCAAGATTTTTAAACTAAGACAAACATTAGAATACGTAAACAATCCTTTCATTTCCATAAGATTTGCTTTGTGTATGCTCATGATCATTCTGAGACTCATCTTTGAGACCTCACAGGCCGACAGCACAAGTTCCATAAACAGGAGTAACACAACATCCTAACCTCCATACAACATACAGAGGCAACCTTTTATTATTAAAACCAACTGTGGATGTGTGGTCTGAACTCTGCACTTGGGGCGAACCTGCGACAGGAAAGCCTGGCCAGCCCTGTGCACTGCACAAGGTGAGCACTTCAGTAGTGAGCACCATTTACCACTGGCTTCCCGGGGCTTCTCTGTCCCAGACCGCAGTAGAAGGCAAAACAGTTGCCGGGTGTCACCTCCAACCAACCCTCTCAGACTGGGCCAAAAGAGAAGCAGCCTGCTGCCCAAGGGAAGGAAGGTACAGGGTTCAGCTCTGGCAGCACGGCCTGCACACGCGCACATGCTACCCGACCAAGGCACGGCAGGGAAGAAAAAATAAGCACTCCTTTTAGGTTCCCCAACTGGGAACTCGCAACCGCGCTGCGGCGTTTTCCCACGCTCCCGCCAAGCCGCTGGTCCCTGGCTGCTCCGCCCGTGCCAGCCGAGGTCTCCGAGCCCACCCTGCATGCCTCCGCGGCGCCCAGGTCCGGTCCCGGCCCGCCCAGGCCCCGCCCCGCCCCGAGCCAGGCCACGCCCCCAGGCCACGCCCCCAGGCCACGCCCCGCCCGGGATCCCTGCGCCCCAGGCGCCCTCCCTCCACCGCCGGGTCCCGCGCGCGGTCTCCGCGCCTCACCTTGGTCCGGATCTGCCCCGAGGTGGACACTTTGCGGATCAGTTTCTGGGGTCCCTCTTGCTCCGCCTCGCTGTCGGACGAATCCTCTCCGGGCCCCGCAGAAGCAGCGGCCGGGGTGACCGCGGCCCCGGCGGCCGCTCCTCCCGCGGCGCCTGGAGGGTGGTGCTGGCCGCCGGCCCCGGCCATCCTCTCGGATTCCTGCGGGGACACAACACCGCCCGGCAAGGGCGGCGGCGGCGGTCAGCGGTGGGCTCTGCCCTAGCGGGGCCGGAACCCCGCGCCCTGCTGCCGCCCCCGCGGGGGAAGGGTCGCCCGGGTCCAGACGCCCTGCAGGCTCCGACCCACCAGGACTCCCTGCCGGTTCCCGCTGGAACCGCGGTAGGCGCTGGGGACCCGGGCCTCTGCCGCCTGGGACTCCTGCGTACCCAGCCTCGGGATGCTCTGGGGTTCCTGACCCAGAATGTGACCAGGGCAGGTTGAGAGGATGGGGTGACCTGGAGGTCGTTGATGTCCCTCCCTTGGTTCTGGGCAGCACGGGCCAGAACGGCCCGAGAAAGGGACCGGGAGCTTCCTCCGGACTCCCCAGGTTGCACCCCACCACCTCCTAGACCCCAAGTTTCTCCAGACACTTGGGTCCTGTTGCACGATTCCAGCTGAATAAAAGTCGCCTCTTTGAATAAAAGTGCAAGATGATCGAGCGCTGCCTTGTCTCCTGACCCCCTTCCCCCAGCGCCACTCCCAGCACCATACCTCTCCCACCTCTGCCTACCAGTTCGGGTCCTTTCGGCTCCCCGGATCCGTGGCGTTTAGTTTCTGGCCCACCCCCACCCCCATCCGGCGCACACGGAAGAGAGGAGCATTTTCCGGGAGGTTCAGCTCCGCTCTGAGAACTTCTCGTTCAGAAAGAGCGATCCCCTTTGGCTAACAGGAAACTGGGAAGGGCGTGGAGAGAGCGCAGAAACAAGAGAGGACACGCAGCCCAAGACGACAGAATGCTAAATAAATGTCTAAGCTGAAGCGCTAACCGACACTGCCTGGAAGAAAACAATGCATTGGAGCTATGCGAATACCAGTACCCGAACACAGGCGCGCACACACACAACCAAAAAAAAAAAAAAAAAAATTCACTGCAAGTCCTGGGAGAGCCACTCCCTAACCCGGACAAGAGCAGGAGGAAATGGGATCAACAGGCTGTAGTCACCACTCAGGACTCTTCCCTTTCGAACTGGTTTTGTGGGCACTTGGAAATCGCAGCCTCCTTGTAGGTAGTGCACGCTCAACGTCAAAGTTGGGGGTGTGGGACTGCTAAGGAAAAGGATACTGAAACACAGTCATCCAAAGAGAACTCCAAACTTGTGTTAGCTATATTTTTTAATAGGGTAAAAAGTCCCTGCCAGACTGTGGGGCTCTGCACCTGGATAAAGTATTCAATCTCTTAGGCATGTCCTTGCCCTTCAGTACTCATTCCTTTCGTGTTTTTTTCAATTGACTTGACCTTTAAGGTTCCTCCAAACTAAGATTCTCGGTTTTTGTTTCCCCTAGTTGCAATCTTACTCTCAACAATAATTTGATTTCTGTGTTAGGGCTGATAGTTCTAAGAGGTTTTAAGAAACAATATGCAAACCCCAATACTGTGGGTTACATTGTAGATTAGCTTCATTAAAATGTAAACTGTGCTGCTTAGTTTAAGTCCCCCAAGACAGGAGATTGCTGCCATGTAATACTAACAGAGCCGGGCATGGTAGCACACACCTGTAATCCTAATACTTGGGAGGCTGAGACAGGAGGATCGCAGGTTCGAGGCCAGCCTCAGCAAGTAGTGAGACTCATCAACCTAGTGAGACCCTGTTTCAAAATAAAAATTAAAAAATAGGGTTGGGGGTGTAGCTCTGAGGTAGAATGCCCCTGGGTTCAATCCCCAGTACCAAAAAAAAAAAAAAAGTAATGCTAACACAGGTCACTCTTCCAGCTTTAGTTATCTTCTTTAGGAAAGGAAGTCAGGCAAAATGAATTTTAAGTTATTCTGGCCCTATAAATATGTAATTCTATATTGAAAGTACATGTTGCTAGGAATTCAAGAGAAAAACAATCAAAATAATGGCCTTTGGCCGGGCGTGGCGCACGCTTGTAATCCCAGTACTTTGGGAGGCAGAGACCAGAGGATCTGGGTTCAAGGCCAGCCTCAGCTCGCTCGCTCTCTCTCTGTCTCTCTCTCTCTCTCTCTCTTCCTGTCTCTCTCTCTACTTAGTGGCCCTCCACAACTTCGTGAGACCCGGTTTCAAAATAAAGTATATAAAATAGGGCCGGGGGTGTAGCGTGGAGGTAGAACGCCCCTGGGTTCAATCCCCGGTACCGCAAAAAAAAAAAAAAAATAATAATGGCCTTTATTCCCATCTGGCCATTTGGTCACTGATAAATCTATGACTTGACAATGTAGACAAAGACACCTGGTAAAGGGTCTTTTAAAAGAATAAACTTAATTCAGCCCTCTCTTTTAATGTAAAGAAGTTGAGGCACAAAAGCACAGACGGATCAAAGTCAAAATCATGGGATTACTATTCTAATGCTCTATTCATTTTACTATACTAAATAACGAAAATCAGTTTGTCCATTATCATATACTTCTATCCATACTTTACGCCTTCAAGTTTTATATAGTAACATTTTCCAGAAACCAGGCAAGGAATGATTAAAGAAAAGCGCTGTCTAATGCCCAGGGCTATTCTGTGATCCAAAGAAGGGTATGGATTACTCAGAGATACTTTATAACAGTTTCACATCCAGGAGCTGGGCAATTAACACCTTAAACTAAAGGCATTCCTTACTTATGAAGATTGAACCTCACAGCCAGCTCTGCCCTTCAAAGGCATGTAACAAGTTTCAAAACTTGGTTGATACTTTGGTTGGTCTCAGCCTGCTCAGGCTAAATAAATGACTGCTACTCTATAATTTCTCTAGCACATAGAAAACTCAGGATGAAAATATGGTATAGGCAAATGAAGGAATGCTACCTCACTTCCCACAAAAGGCAGCTCATAAAAAAATACCTGCAAGGTACTTCACCTCTCTTAAAAATATTCTATAGAGTACTGTCAAGAACTCAATATTTTCAACAATTTTAATGTAGCTCAAAATGGCAATTGAAACAAATTTCAAATATGTGGTATATTATCTTATGTATTTGATTTATAAGATTTCCTTGACCTTTTTGTTACTTAGTGTTTTCAGATTTTCAAACAATTCCTTGGACACTGTTTATATATTTCTTTTATTATTGTTACTTTGAGATCTGTTTGGAACATAATATATCACAAACATGCTATTAAAAATGTGAACATATGCTGCATAGACACTGCATCCAGGATGAAATGGAATTACGTAACCCTTACTATGGTTTCTACTCAATAAGGTTTCCTTCCCCATTTAACATATATATATACATATATATGTATATATATATGTATATATATTATGTATAGTGTAAATATATTTACACTATACATAATATATATACTGAAGATGCATAAGTCACAGATATGCTGATACCAACTTTATGAATACTAGTATATTACTATTTACAGAGGTAATTATGAATTATATTCTTATCAATCACCACTCATAACAAAACAGGATTAATATCCATTTACAACTTTTGAATCCCATATGTTCTGTGGTTTTATACTAAATATTATAGAATAAATAGGGAGAATGCTACATTTCATATCCTGAAGAACTCAAGTAGGCACTGTAAAAACAGTCATGTTCTAGGACTCCCATTTCTAATCGGTGAGGAACCATGCAGTTGAAGAACATTGCAGGTTGAACACGTGCAGCCCTAGGAGACTGCTTTCACTAAAACTTTAGAACAATTTCCATAATAAACTATTTATTACATATTCAGAATGTAACAGTCAAAATTTTACCTTATTAAAATTTCCATAGTTGTGACCTGAATGAACAAGATTTGAGATCAATCGTGACATCAATTGCACATACATATGATCACCCTTGTACCTGAGGCTAAAACCTTTCATTATCTAGACATGATATAAAACTATACTTATAACCTCTCATTTATATTTTGGCTCTATTTCCTTTGTAACCCTTCCCTTCCTAATTTTTCACTAATTCTGGATAGTTTTACAAGAGCTAACCGGAATATCATTTGGAAATAAAAATAAAATTTAGTAAGAATAGTGTATTCTAGCATTCCTCCACTAAAAGCTACTTTGTAAATACTCCCATATTTTTCAAGTTTTAGCCAGAACTCTACCTATCCCCTCCTACCCAAGTTATTACTCTGAGTAAGGATTGCTTAACTAAGTATTTTCCTACCCACCACCAAAATACTTTTCAATTGATTATAAATTTAGGTAATGCCTTTATTTCCACTGAGACGTAATTATGTTCCAAAGCTGGCATTAAAGGAAATACACAGGAACTTAAATGCTAACAATTATTGTCTTTAGGCCTAATGCTGTAACCAGAGTAGTAATAAAACTAATAGTTAATTTCAATGCTCCCATTTAGTTAAATGCCTTCATTTCACCCCAAACACAAAGAATGTCATGAACTGCCTCTCAGCTCCAGATATGGGTGCATTTTAGACAGATGTACTGCTCTGGGCAGAGTATAGCCCAGAGGTAGAGCCCTTGCCTAGCAAGCAGGAGACCCTAGGTTAGATCCCCAACACTGCCAAATAATAATAATAATAAATAATGAAGTACTGTTGTCTTTACAATTAGCCAGCATCCATTCCTGCGAGTTCATTTACTTTTTTACTAGAGTAGTAGAATAATACCATCATGTTTTAGGTGCCATCAAAAAAGAATATGAGCCGGGTGTGGTGGAACATGCCTGTAATCCCAGTACTTGAGAGGCTAAGACAGGAAGATCACAGGTTTGAAGACAGCCTCAGCAACATAGAGGGACTTTCAGCAACCTAAGGTGACCCTATTTCAAAACAAAAAAAATATTTTTAAAAAAAGGGCCTGGGGGTGTAGTTCAAAGGTAGAATGTCCATCCTTAGCACAACCCCCCCAAAAAAGCAAAGAGTAATTAATGCTTATACATATGCTGTTCTATGCAAACGGATCTGTATAATCTTACTATCACTCATTCAACACTGAATACTCCTTTTTAAATGTAAATGAGCATACTTTTTTGGTAAAGTATAGTTACCTATACTTGAGTTTAGAAAGCAGATTTTTAAATAACGTAAAAATGGAGTCCAAGTAAAAGCTGGTATTCATAATCTGGGGTCTTTGAGGGTCCACAGATTGGTCTTCAGGAAATCTGTGATTCCATTGAAATTGTACTAAAATGTATGTGTGTTGAAGAGGGGGGCATAAGATTACATCCAGCTAGTGATGTTGCAGCCATCTTAGTTTGTGTAAGCACACTTTGTGATATTCACACAATGACAAAATCTCCAACACATTTCTCAGAACTCATCCCATTGTTAAGTGTCCATATGTTATATAGGTGCATTTTTTTAAAGGAGAGTATATAGCTTTGATCAGATTCTTAGAAAGATCACTCCCCCAAAAAAATCAAGAACCCAATTTTGATGGATTTTGTATTCCTTCAAAACATATGTAGATTAAGCAGATGTTTCCCCCTTTGCTCCAGGAGCCTGAAATATTTAACATTAAATCCTTTTTCCCCTAATGCATTCCTCTTTTTTCTTGTATATGGCACTTTTTAGTAATTTGGGTAACTTGTCTTTCTTAATAACTTAAATGAGAATTTATTAGTTCTAAAACAGATTCTTATGATCATTACATAGATGACCACAGGGTTTCAAATAAAATCAGTTGTCAGAAATACCTTTTTCTTTTTCTTTTTCTGCGGTACTGGGGATGGAACCCAGGAGCATTCTACCTCCGAGCTACACCCCCAGCCCTATTTTTTATTCTTTATTTTGAAACCGGGTCTCAAGTTGTGGAGGGCCTCACTAAGTAGCTGAGGCTGGCCACAAGCCTGCTATCCTCCTGTCTCAGCCTCCCAAGTACTGGGATTACAAGCGTGCACCACCACGCCCATCTTAGAAATATCATTTTATGCCCACATCTGAGCTTACCAGAACATGTTTTTGTGCTATCTGAATGTAAACTATTAACATATATGAAACAAGGTATTCTGTTTAAGAATGTAAGCTTTCTGAGGACAATGATTTGTGTCTGTGTCGTTAACTGCTACGGGATAGTTCCAGAACATAAATAGGTGCTGGGTAAAAATATCTGCTGAGCAACTAAACAGGCCTTCGATGTTTAAAGAAAATCAACCTAATTTAAAAAAAAAAAGAGTTCTGTATTTTGGATGAAGTGTCACAGTTCACTAGCACATTTCTGTTCGGGTCTAGTTTTAAAGACTCTAGTGGTGAGACTGGTTCTGAATATTTTCTGTGGAAAGTAAGTGAGCCTTTTTGTTCTTGTCACTTCTGAGAAGCAAAGGGGACCAGGAGGTTGAGCGTGCCTATAATCTCAGCTGTTCTGGAGGCTGAGGCAGGAGGACTGCAAGTTTGAGACCAATCTGGGCAATCAAATAAAAAATAATATAGGCTGGGGACATAGCTCAGTTCAATTTCCAGTACTACAAAAAAAGAGGTGGGGGTCTCTAATTTTTCTAGGCACCAAGTAGTTCCTGCAGCAGCATTCTTTAAAAAACACTACATATAACCAGCTATTTCCCATTACAATAGGTGTGGGTTTTAAAGTATCCAGGTTCAAAAAGGTTTTCATATAGGAAAGTTTAAGAGTAAAACGGGTCACTGGATTTAATTCTCAATGATCTTTGATTTAAAATTCAAAACTGAATTGTATTTTTTAATTTCAAGAATAACTTACTCCCCGGTGATAAGCACAATAAAAGACAGATGAGCAGATGGACAATCTAACAACATGTTCGAGTTCACAAAAGCAAAAACAGCTGCAGATGCAGATGGCTCGGAGTCGAAGGACACTTCTGAAAGGTCGAGAGACAGGAGGCATTGAAACATGCACTGGACACAGTCGCTGGAGTGCACGGATTAGAAAAGAAAAAGGAGAACCGACCCTGGCACCTGACCTAGAAGCTCCCAAGAGGCAGAGAGCCGGCCTGAGCAAACTCGCCGAGTCGCTGGGAAAACAGCATCCGAACTTGTAGTCCGCAACACGGATGAGGCCAGAGAATATCAGACGGGGCTTTTCAAACCAGTTCAGAAAGTCAACCAAGAGGGAGTAGCCAATATGCAGGCAGGGCGTGGAGTGCCAAAATTCGATGCCAGGGGAAAAGCCCGCACCGGATTACAGAGGTTGAATGGGACAGGGACTCTTGCGAGACGGGTTTGACTGTTTGAGTTGGAA
>PVJS01063397.1:0-10494 GCA_004027185.1 Glis glis | reverse complement strand
CGCTCCTCTGAGCACTCACAGGGCAGTGGTCGTTGTTGGCGAAACTTTCTTTTTGTGAGCTGGCTTCCCTGAGGGAAGGAGGGAAGAGGGGGAGGAAGGGGAGGAGAAGGAGGAGGTGGAAGAGAAGGAGGAGGTGGAGGAGGAGGTGGAAGAGGAGTAGGAGGTGGAGGAGGAGGGGGAGGAGGAGGAGGAGGAGGAGGAGAAGGAGGAGGAGGAGGAGGAATGCCAGGGCCGGGTTCCAGGTTAGGGAAGAGCCTCTGGAAACAGAGATGGAGGAGAGAGAGAGGCCCCCAGGGCAGACAGGGCTACCAACGTGTGCCTCAAGGATTCAAGTCAGGTCTCTTCCCCTTTCTTCCTACACTGGCTTCTCAGCCTCCTTCCTTCAGGCTCACACCAGGCACTGCTTCCAGGAAGCCCTCCCCAATAGGTTCTCTGGACAGACAGTTTTGTTTTTCTTTTCTCCAAGACTCCTCACCACTTGGCTTCCACGTCCACCCAGCACTCTGTACGCTGGCTCACCTCTCACAAGAGCTACCTTCAACTGAGCGTGTCCATCTTCAGATCCTGACAAAAGACCTTAAAGCACAGTTTCTTCTTTAATCCTCCTCATGACTCCAAGCTAGGTACTATTATCATCACCATTTTATAGATGACTTGCCCAAGTGACCTAAGTTAGGTCACTCACCCGGTTAGAAATAGCTAAGTCAGGATTCAAACCCAAGATGCTAAGACTCAGGTGTGCAGGCTTCTAAGCTCCACTGTGCACTGTGTGTCTCCCCCACCGGGTGCCCAGCACGTGCTGGGGAGTAGCAGGCACTTGAGAGCTTCTCTGAAGTGGCTGCTGGTCTCCAGAAGCCAGGCAGCTCTGGTCTCCAGGACAGAACTGTCCCTCAATCCCATGGATGCTGGGCCATGACCCCCCCTGGTGGCCAAAGGACCGCACTGGTGGTGGTGACAGTGCTGTAGAGGTCTCACAACCCCAGGGGCTTCTCTCTGAGCCCAGTTCCCAAGCTCGAAGGCACCCCTGGGGGTGAGAGCCAGAGGCCTGGAGTAACTGTCTTTGTGGAGTCTGGCCCCTAACCTAGGCCTAAAGGACAAGCAAACCCCCAGTTCTCATCCCTCCCCCACAGGAAGAGCCCCGGCTGCTTCTGCCCCCTTTGAAGTGAAGGGGCCTCGTTGGCGGAGGCCTCCCATCGCAGCTCCCCCTCCACCGCCAGTGTTGATTCCACCCCACCTCTGCCTTACATTCAGCAAGAGAGGGCTCCGGGCTGAGGGCGTCTGCCAGGAAGCATCCTGTGATGCCACTTCCCGCTCAGGTTGGGGTTTTGATCTGGAATCCAGGAGTTGGAGTCCCAGGGGGCTCACATCAGAACTGCTCCCCGCATACACTGCATACACGCCGCCTCCCCCAGGAACCTGCAGCACACCACCTCGGCTTTGAAGGCAGGGCTCCTGACAGGCTGTGGTTCCCATGGCAACCCCATCCCAGGCTGCCCTACCCAGCGCTTCCTCCACCCCCTTCCTCCACCCTGAACCCTCATCACCTTCATTCACAGAATAAGAACTACTTCACATTGGCAATGCGGACACCCCTTCCCCCAGTTTCTCTCCATCTCTCTTTCTCCCTCCTCTCATTCAGTGGAAAACTACAAAGAGATATGGATGGAAACAGTGGGAGTAGGAACAGGGCTGAGCTAGGGTGGGTGGAGGGCCAGGGTGGAAGCGGGAAGGAGCCATGGCTCAGAGCCCCACCTCCACCCCATCACAGTCCCCCAAGGTTCAGGCCTCTGCTCCTCTCCTCCCAGCTCTGTCTCAGTTCATTGGTCTGTGCCTCTCCTGCTCTATCCCTGTGAATAGCCAAGGCCCAGAGGCCTCCCTGATGATGCCCAGCAGGGCCAGGTCCCAGCCTCCACACTCAGGCCTTCTCTCCAGCACCAGCCAAACTGTTAACTCAAAGGCCAGATACAGAGGCCCAGCCTGTGTCTTACCAGCGGCAGCAGGGCGGCTCAACCCTGACCCTGGTGCCCCTCCTACGTAAGTACCTCACAGAGGGAGCTGGGGAGTGGGGGCACTCCAGTATATTGGGATTGTGGGAAAGGCTAGAAGGGAGTCTCAGCCCTGAGCCCTGGTTAAAAGGTGCCACTCCTCTGGCTAGAGAAAGAAACTTGGCTTTGGGGCCTTGGCAGGTGCTGTTGAACAGGCACAGGTCCCGTCTCTGCAGGAGGTCCTGAGCAACAGGTCAGCAACCCAGCTTCAATCAACAGCTTGAGCTTGAATTATAATGCCCTCATTTATTCACTGTGTGAGGCTGCTTACCTTCTCTGAGCCTTGATTTTCCTTTCTGAAAATTGGAGACAGTAATTACATACAGGTGTATGACTAACAGCCCGGGAGCCCTACATCCCTTCCAGACAGTGAATCCTCATGACAGCCCAGTGAGGTAGACAGTGTTGTTACGTCTATTATACTGAGAGGAAACTGAGGCCCAGAGACGTGAGAGTGTGAGGGCAGAGCTCTTCATCAAGGTAGTATAAGAAAATGTATGCACACAGCCCTGCAGCTGCTAAATCTTCAAAAGTGGGGATTTGTTTTAGTATTGGGGATCGAGTTCAAGGGTGCTTTACCACTGAGCCCCCAGCCCTTTCTATTTTTTAATTTTGTTCTTTATTTTATTCTTGATTATTTATTTTTGCGGTACCGGGGATTGAACCCAGGGGCATTCTACCTCCAGGCTACACCCCCAGCCCTATTTTTATTCTTTATTTTGAAACCAGGTCTCACTAAGTTGCGGAGGCCTCACTAAGCAGCTGAGGCTGGCCTCGAACCCGGATCCTCCGGTCTCAGCCTCCCAAGTACTGGGATTACAAGTGTGCGCCACCACACCCGGCTATTTTATTCTTTATTTTGAAACAGGGTGTCACGAAGTTGCGGAGGGCCTCACTAAGTAGCTGTGGCTGAAGGAGGAAGTGACATGTTCCACCTCACACACCCCCTCCATGGTGGGCAGCCTTTGCCACTATCAGAAGCCTCCCGGGCCTTAGAACCTCTGGGGAAGGGTGGAGACTTGTTGGAGGGGAAGTGATTATTTCTACTAGGAGGAACTGCCCTGCCTGGAATTCGAACCCACCCAACCAGCCTTGCAGCTTCCCCACCTCCCTCTCCTGCCCCCCCGCCCGCGGCTCCAGCTCCCACCTCCCCAGGAAGGGTCCCCAGCCCCGAGCAGCCTCGCCCCTCCGCGAACCATCTCCCCCACCCCCCACCTCGAGTGAATAAGCCGAACAAACAGCATTGTTCCCCACACAATGGACACAAAGAACTTGGGAATTCACAGAGTGGTCCTGAATTTCAGCTTCCTTCCACTCCGAGCCCTGGAGAGATCCATTGTCTGCAAACTCCACTTAAAACGCGCACCGTCGCTCCAGCTGGGCGCCACTTAAGACGTAGAAAGGCCTCCCCCACCGCACCGCTCTTCCCTTCCCACCCTGCTCCCGCAGAGCCGCGAGGAGGGAAGGAGCCGCCGCCACCCCGAGTCCCAGCTCGGCCTGGAGGCTGGAAACGACCTGTCCCCCAGTATCACGCGACCGCCCCATTCTACAGCTGGAAAGACTGACTGGCCAAGCGTTGAGGACCCTGATTCGTCGGTGGAATACTAATCATGGGGCTCCTCCCTCCAGTCTCCCTCTACTTACAGACCCTCCAGGGGGAGCTCACCACCTCCTCAGGCACCTACCTGTTCTACACCTAAAACTTCTCCCTATCACAAGACTTTCTCAAAGGGAACCCCACCCACTTCCCCTAGGGACCCAGTCTCCCTGCTCTTGTAATTTGAAGACTTTCGTGGTATTCCCCTGAGGCTCTCTTCCCCACCCCCAACTACTCTGACCTGTTCCCCAGACCCCATTCATCAGTACTTTTGAGTCCCTTTCTCATCTTATCCCCCTCCTCCGAGCTTCTTCCTGGATCTTTGGGGACTCACTGGTGCCCGAAGCTGACCCCAGCATCCACTGTGCGTGTGTGTGTGTGTGCGCGTGTGTGTATACACACGCCTGTGCACCCGTGGGATACTGGGTCTTGAACCCAGGGGCGGACTACCTCTGAGCTACACCCCCAACTTTATGTATGTATGTATGATGTATGTATGTATGTATTTGTTTGTTTATCTAACTTACTTACTTACTTATTGTACTGGAGATGGAACCCAGAGGCATTCTACCTCTGAGCTAACCCCTCTCCTTTTTGTTTTGTTTTGAAACAGGGTCTCATTAGGTTGCTGAGTCCTAAGTTGCTGAGGCTGGCCTTGAACCTGTGATCCTTCTGTCTCAGTTTCTCAAGTACTGGGGTTACAGGCCCCTTTTTATTTTGAAACAGGGTCTTGCTAAATTACTGTTGCAGGCCTCCAACCTGCCATCCTCTTGTCTCAGCCTCCCAAGTATTTGGGATTAAAGACTTGGGCCACCACGCCCAGCCTAGCATTCATGTCTTTATTCAACAAATATTTATTAAGTGTCTTCCAGGCACCCAGCACAGTGTTTGGAGCTGGGGATCAGATAAGATCTCATCTCTCCAGAGGTTTGTCATTCTGGTGGAATGTCAGATATTGATATCAGATAAGCATGGAAATTAATGTGTAATTACCAAGTAAGATAAGGGATCTGACAGCAGGAGCTGGGTAATAGGAAAGTCTCTAACAAAGGAATCTGATTAGTGTGGAAGGGAGAGGGGGTAGCCCACTGGGAATACCTGAGATCTAAAGGAAGTAGAATTTAACTGGGAGAGGCTGGAGCAGCATTCAAGATGGTGGAAACAAAGTGTGCAAAGGTCCTGTGGCAGGTGGAACATTGTTTTATTTAAGGAACTGAAGAAGCCACTGGGATTAGAGGCCAGTGAGCCATTGGAGTGGAGTTGTAGACCTCTGTGAGGAGCTTGACATGATTCTTTTTTTGGGGGGGGTCCTAGGAATTGAATCCAAAATTGTTCTACTTCTGAGCTATACTCACGGCTCTTTTTTATTTTTTATTTTGAAACAGGGTCTCGTGAAGTTGCTACAGCTGGCCTAGAACTTGTGATTCTCCTGACTCAGCCTTCCAAGTACTAGGACTATAGGTATGTGCTACCTCACCCAGTTCTGGCATGTTTTTTGGGTTTTTGTTTTTGTTGTTGTTGTTGTTCTGAAGATTGAACGCAGGGGCATTCTACCTCCAGGCTACACTCCCAATCCTTTATTTTATTTTTATTTTGAAACAGGGTCTTGCTAACTTGCTGAGGCTAGTCTTGAACCTGTGATCCTCCCGTCTCAACCTCCCAAGTACTGGGATTACAGGTGTGTGCCACTGTGCTGGGCTTCTGACATGATTCTTAAAGGCAATGGAAAGATATATGTATATGTGCAATAAGGCTGATTCACTTCTGCATCAAAAAGACCTCGAGAGTCACTGGCTCAATGCAGTTCCTCCACGCCTTTGCATGTGCTGTCCCCTCTGCCTGGCGCGGTCTGTTTCCAGAATTTTCTGAGGCTGGTTTGTCCTCAATCATTGGGTTCTTTGCCCAAACCACCCAATTTAAAGCGGCTCCCTCAGCTTGCACTGTCACCCTCTATCCCTTTAGCTATTTTACTTTTTATAGCATTTTCACAACCTTAAATTATTTATTTATTTTCCTGTTTACTGTTACTCCCTCCCCTCACTAGAAAATAGCATAGTGGCACACGTTTGTAATCTCAGTACTTGGGAGGCTGAGACAGGCAGGTTCACAGCCAGCCTCAGCAATTTAGTGAGACCCTGTTTCAAAAACAAAAAATAAAATAGGGCTGAGGTGTAGCTCAGAGGTAGAATGCCCTTGGGTTCAATCCCCAGTAACTAAAACGCGCACGTGCGCACGCGCGCGCGCACACACACACACACGCACATGCACAGCTTTGTATGGGTCTGAATTTTGCCTAGTCATTACATTTGCATGCTTCCAGTCTAGTTGGTTGGAATGAAATGAAATCAGAAGGGATCAGATGATTGGCCTCAGCGCAATGCGGGGAGGAGGAAGGGGAGGGCCTTGAACAAAAGGGGCCTGTGGAAGCACCCAGGGAGCACTGAGGAATTCTTTTCTGAAAAGTGAGAGGGTAAGCCAATAAGCTTGGGAATCTATGGGCCAGAGAATGTCCCCAAGTGGCCATCAGGGTAAGGAGAAGACCCATTCACCAAAAGTGTCGCACCCCTGTCCTTTTCCCACCCTTCATAAAGTTCCCTTTGGGGACTAGAGAAAGACACACCTAGGGCAAGGAATCTAGCCCTTAGTGACTACTATGGCACAGCCCTTGGCATAGTGCTTACACATAGTAGGACATCAAGAAATAATAAATGATGCTGGGCGTGGTGGTGCACGCTTGTAATCCCAGTACTTTGGGAGGCGGAGACCGGAGGATCCGGGTTCACAGCCAGCCTCAGCTCTCTCGCGCTCTCTCTCTGTCTGTCTCTCTCTCTCTCTCATTAGCGAGGCCCTCCGCAACTTCCTGAGACCCGGTTTCAAAATAAAGTATAAAAAATAGGGCCAGGGGTGTAGCGCGGAGGTAGAACGCCCCTGCGTTCAATCCCCGGTACCGAAAAAAAAAAAAAAGAAATAATAAATGAACAAATGGATGAATTGCTGAATGAACACTAAGATTAAAGAAAACAGTGTTAAACTGGGCACTGTGGCACAGGCCTGTAATCCTAGTACTTGGGAGGCTGAGATAGGAGGATCACAGGTTCAAGGCCTGGGCACGGTAATTTAGTGAGACTCTGTTTCAAAATAAAAAAATAAAATAGGGTTAGGGGTGGAGCTCAGAGGTAGAACACCCCTTGGTTTAATTCCCAGTACCCCCCCTCACACACACACACACACAACAGTGTTTAGCCCGGCACGGTGGTGCATATCTGTAATCCCAGTACTTGGGAAGCTGAGACAGGAGGATCGCAGGTTCAAGGCCAGCATTGGCAATTTAGCAAGACTCTGTTTCAAAATAAAAATAAAGGGCTGGGTTGTAGCTCAGAAGTAGAATGCCCTTGGATTCAATTCCCGGTACCAAAACAAAAAACAAACAAAAAACCAGTGTTTACCCACAAATGCACATATATAAATGTATAGATACTTATGGGCAAGTGATTGGGGGCCCAGTCACTCAGAGACCTCCCTCACCCATGTTGACCGCCTCTCAAGGGGCATCTTAGACAACCCAAGTGAGGTTAGAGGGCGCCTTAGACAACCCAATCTAAAGGCTGCGCAGCTCATCTCACCGAGGCAGCCAATCAACACCCACTCCTCTGGCTGAACCAGGAGGACCTGGACAAGCAGCATGTCACAGCGCAGCTAGTGTGGTTAATCAAAGAAGAAGGTGGAATTTTATTACTTACTTAATTCATTTATTTTCTGGTGCTGGGGGTTGAAGGGGCATTCTACCTCCCAGCCCTATTTTTTATTCTTTATTTTGAAACAGGGTCTCACTAAGTTGCAGAGGGCCTCACTAAGTTGCTGAGGCTGGTCACAAGCCTGTGATCCTACTGTCTCAGCCTCCCAAGTACTGGGATTACAAGCATGCACCGCCACACCCGGCTTTATTTTTATTTACATATTTATGTATTTATTTATAGTGCTGAGATTGGACCCAGGGATACTCTACACTGAGTTACATCCCCAGCTGTCCCCCCCCTTTTTTAATTTTTAATTTTGAGACTGGCTTCCACTAAATTGCCCAGGCTGGACTTGAAATTTTGATCCTCCTGCCTCAGCCTTGCCAGTAACTGGGATTACAGGTGTGTACCACCATGCCTGGAAGAAGGTAGAATTTTTGTGTGTGTGTGTGGAACTGGGGATTGAACCCGGGGGCATTCTACCTCTGAGCTACACCCCCAGCCCTATTTTATTTTTTTATTTTGAAACAGGGTTTCGTTAGGTTGATGAGAGTCTCACTACTTGCTGAGGCTGTCCTTGAACCTGCTATCCTCCTGTCTCAGCCTCCCAAGTACTGGGATTACAAGCGTGTGCCACCACGCCCGGCCAGAAGGTAGAATTTTAAGTGCCCCACCACCAGAAGGACAATGGAAAGAGATTGATCCATGTGGTCTAGAAGCTATAGAGCCCCTTACAGGCTCCTCTATTTCTCGCCTCCCATCTCCTGCCTCCTCCTGGTGACCAGCCCACCTCTCATTGTCCCCTGCTTCCTACCCTACTGGAGTGGCTGAGCCAGGCATTGTATGGGAGCTAGAATAGAGAGATTAAACTTTGGTAGGATTTTTCAGGATTTGGGAATTTGACTAGACAATTTTTTTTTTTTTTTTTTTGCGGGACTGGGGATTGAACCCAGGGGCATTCTACCTCCGAGCTATGCCCCAGCCCTATTTTTTATTCTTTATTTGGAAATAGGGTCTCACTAAGTTGCGGAGGGCCTCACTAAGTAGCTGAGGGTGGCCTTGAACCCGGATCCTCCTGTCTCACCCTCCCAAGTAGCCAGCCTCCCAACACCTGGCTATTATATAAATATTAAAAATTGTCTAAGCTGGGCGTGGTGGCGCACGCTTGTAATCCCAGTACTTGGGAGGCTGAGACAGGAAGATCACAGGTTCACAGCCAGCCTCAGCTACTTTAGTGAGGCCCTCTGCAACTTAGTGAGACCCTGTTTCAAAATAAAGAATAAAAAATAGGGGGCTGGGGGTGTAGCTTGGGGGTAGAATGCCCCTGGGTTCCATCCCCAGTACTGCAAAAAAAAAAATTATTTGTGTTGGGGATTGATTTCAGGGTCTCCTGCAGGCTAAGCATGCATTCTAACATTGAGCTACACCTCCAGCCTGGGGCAACTTTTAAAATAAGCATTCATTGATTAACTGAGGGCCTACTAAGTGTAAAGCATGAGTAGGGACTGTTAGACCCATGCATAACAGCTAATTCAGGGCAGACTGTGAAAAGTGATTTAGGTAGAAACCTTAGAGGTATAATCTTTGTGTTCCCAAGGTACATGTTGGAGCAGGGCAGGGTTAATTCTCAGCTGGGGAGCTCTGGGATAACTTACTAAAGTATTTAAAATAACTAAGGACCACATTGATAGAGCACTTACTACGTGTTAGGTACTTTTTACATGGATTGCCTTACTTAATCCTCAACCTAAACTCTGTGTACATGTATATGTGTCATGTATGTGTGTGTATATGTGTCATGTGTTTGTGTGTATGTTTGTACAGTTGCTATTATTATTCCACTTACAGATTGATACACTGAGGCCCAGGGAGGGTTAAGCAACTTGCTCAAATTTTCCACAGCTATTAAGTGCCCAAGTAGATTTTTAAGCCCAAGAGGAGGCTCCAAACTGAGCACAGTGGCACATGCCTGTAATCCAGTATTTAGGAAGCTGAAACAGGAGGATCACGGGTTTGAGGTCAGCCTCAACAATTTTGCCAGACCCTGTTTCAAAATAAAAAGGAATGGGGTTGCCAGGCGTGGTGGTGCACGCTTGTAATCCCAGTACTTTGGGAGGCAGAGACTGGAGGATCTGGGTTTGCGGCCAGCCTCAGCTCTCTCTCTCTCTCTCTCTCTCTCTCTCTCTCTCTCTCTCCCTCCCTGTCTCTCTCTCTCAGTGAGGCCCTCCGCAACTTCGTGAGACCTGGTTTCAAAATAAAGGATAAAAAAATAGGGCTGGGGGTGTAGCGCAGAGGTGGAACGCCCCTGGGTTCAATCCCCGGTACCGCAAAAAAAAAAAAAAAAAAAACAGAATGGGGTTGTAGCTCTGAGGTAGAATGCCTCTAGGTTCAATTCCCAGTACCAAACAAACAAAATCTCTGATAGCCACAAGCTCTAGGAGATTAAAAAAACAAGCCCAGCTGTAGTGGTGCATGCCTATAATCCCAGTACGTGGGAGGCTGAGACAGGAGGATCACAGGTTTGAGGCCAGTCTCAGCAACTTGGTGAGAGCCTAAGGTTCTAGGAGATTAAAAAACAAGCCCTGCTGTTGTGGTGCACGCCTGTAATCTCAGTACTTGGGAGGCTGAGACAGGAGGATTGCAGGTTCGAGGCCAGTCTCAGCAACTTGGTGAGGCCCTCCACAAATTAGTGAGATCCTGTTTCAAAATAAAGATAAAATAGGGCTGGGGGTGTAGCTCAGAGGTAGAATATCCCTGGGTTCAATCTCTAGTACCACAAAAACAAACAAAAACAACAAAACACCTGCTATTGCTGACTTTCTCTCTCTCCAGCCTTTAGAATGTTAGCCCCAGGTGGATTCCTTGCCCTGGGTCTTTTTCTAGTCCCCAAATAGAATTCTTTTTTTTTTTTTTTTTTTGGTACTGGAGATTGAACCCAGGGGCATTCTACCTCTGAGCTACACCCCCAGCCCTATTTTTTTTATTCTTTATTTTGAAACAGGGTCTCACTAAGTTGCGGAGGGCCTCCCTAAGTAGCTGAGGCTGGCCACAAACCCGGATCCTCCGGTCTCAGCCTCCCAAATACTGGGATTACAAGCGTGTGCCATCACACCCG